>JAGDQP010030153.1:0-22827 GCA_022664845.1 Lepisma saccharinum | reverse complement strand
AGTGACGAAATAATTAGGTTAATATAGTTCATTGCTCTCTTGTTTGTGCGTTTTAGTGCTTTCACGTGACGATCGTATGATGTCTTAAAAATGCACAAAATGGCCGCTTAAAGGAAAGTAGAACAATAGGTCTACGTCATAATTTCCGTAAGTGTGCCTGTTCAGCCGTATATTGCTTTGCTAAAAGGTGTTCGTGTTGAGATTCTCTGCCCGCCATCTTTAATATTCTTTAGAATTTACAACAGAATAAAATATGTGTGAAAATAAAAGTTAATTATAGAAATATGATTACAAAAATGAAAATTTAAGAATAAATACAAAATTAATAATGATTGACAATGAGAGGCGATCACAATATAAAGTCTTGTCGCAACTGGAGTTAGCTTGTTGCCCGGAATAACCAGAACAAATAATAGTTAAAATGTCAAGATCCGATAGTAAATGTTGAAAAGGTCTAGTTACGGTAAAAAGTCTAATCCGGTAGAGTTGGGACGGATAATAATGGGGCAAGAGGAACAGTGAGGTAGAGAAAAAAAGTGTGGAATGAAAATGTATAAATGTAGCACGTAAACTGTGCATAATGTAAGGTAAGCTGTAAATGTATGGTCGTGTAGTGTATATATGTGTATCACACGTCTGTTCGCACGTCCGCACTATCACTTCCGAGAAGCCACAGATTTACGTGGTGCACTTGTTACTACTTGCTAGCCGTGACCAGGCTATGCACGCTTATTTCAATGGAGTCTTGGGGCCCGATAATATATCAACTTGCGTGAACGCAAGAGAAAGATTGCAATTTTTTTTTGCGATTTTAAAGACGAAAAGTTGCGAGTGCAACACTGGAAGTAAATGAGTTACAGGTCGAGTTGACTGATTCCGAAAATCGTATTAATATGAAGCTAATGTAAAAATCTTATAAAAGGAACGAGATGCTATCTTGCATGAATAAGGAATAATTTCAATGTCATTCCCATTCAAAGTAGAAAGAGGAGACACTATTCAATTAGGATCTGAATTCTAGTAAGTACTTTGTACATGCTAATGTTACGTAACTGGCTTTATCTAATATTTTGACTAATATTTGCGAAGTGAGCACATGCATTTAACGAATGGTTTAGAAGAGCGTTCTTGTGTATTCTCAAAAGTATGAATACGGATATAAAATACAAAGGTGTAATATTAATTTGCACTTAATTTGAAAATGTGTACCGTACCACTAAATAAGAATGTAAGGGTAGTAAACGCGTGCCTTTGTACATTGTGTGGGAATTGACTTTTTCAAATCTAACTGATTATATGACCTTTCATGTATTTTCAGATAGCATCTGAAACAATTTTTGTGTATTTCAAGTCATTTGGAACCACAAAGTATCATTTGTGAAAAAATAAATAATGAAATTCGTAACATTAACATGTATGAAGTAGGGATATTAATCGGCTCGGTTCAATATGAGTGAGCCACGGCTCGGCTCGGCTCACAGATTTGGTTATTTACTGTATTAGATAGTTCCATAATATGGCGTTCTATATTTTGAAAGATGGTTACTTTGATTATTTCAGATACGTACAATGCAGAATACTATATAAAATCAAAAGGTGTTGAAAGTGCAAAGGCCCATACGCCCTTTACATTATGTCCTTGCACTCTCATTATCTAATGGTTTTGCACCACATTCTGCATTCTACGCATCCGAAATAAAGAAGTCATTGTGAAATGTATTGAACGCCATACAACGCAGGTAGCTAATACTAAGAATTATTTCGTTATTAACTCAGCAACTGGTTAGTGAAAACCTTTCATGGTGTCTTTTAAAAGGAACTGTTTCCCCGAAATTTGTTTAGTCGAGTTTTGTTAATCCTAGCAGTGATTTCAGTGATTCAAAATGTTAACTTTGCTAAGCTTTATTTTATATGGGCCAGTCTAGTAACTTTTGACTTCGGCCCGTCACGATTCAACAATTTATACCTAGTTAAAATCCACATACTTTCATACCCTTGCTGGGAATCGAACTCGGGGCCTTCGAGTCATTGGCCTAACGACTTAGACCGCACGGTTACTCGGTCGGTTGATTCAAAGTATTGTCTTGTTATAAATAAATACGAGTCTGTTTTCGCTTGCTCGAAATACTTACTTTCATTTTGTAGAAATTCCGAACCAGTTTGAGCTGACTTCATCGAGCGATTGAACATCAGAGGTGCAAAAAGTTCAGCCAAGCTCTTCAGCCCTAAAAGGTGGTGAAATGGAGGACGGATGAGCCAAGTTCCTTGGCGACAGCATGTAAGAGGAACACTGGAACTTGGCGGAAGGTGGTAAGGTTCATAATGTTCGACTTCGAGCCTTAGGTTGACCGTGGTGGGTCTTAGGGTCGCCACCAACCTTATGGCTTGAAGATCATGAACCTTGCCACCTCGCGCCAAGTTCCAGTGATCCTCTTACATGCTGTCGCCAAGGAACTTGGCTCATCCGTCCTCCATTTCACCACTTTTTAGTGCTGAAGAACTTGGCTAAACTTTTTGCACCTCTGGTGTTTTTGCTCGGATTTCACAGCATTTTTTTAAGTGTATAATATATATACTTTCTTCGCTGAGGACGCTGTCTACAGTATCTCGTGGCGGCCTGGACCCACAACTTGTGGAATTTTGGACAACTGCGCTACCTTTATCGCAACCAGACTCTCCGGGGCACTGCGCCCCCATGGTGCATATCATCCACATACCTCCGGTGGTTTACCCCATTTATTGTAATCTACTCGTGATGGTACACCTTCATACCAAATTTCGTTTCTCTAGCTTTAGTGGTATGGAAAATGTTTTGGGTGGCCATTTTGGATTAAAGACGGAGACATTTTTAACATTATCTTATATTCTCGTGATCTAATCGTGATGTTACACCTCCATATCATACTTCGTTTCTCTATCTCGAACGGTGCGAAAATGGTTTTTGGCTGCCATTTTGAAACAGAGATAGCGACTTTTTTCAAAATGTAATACTTTCCTAAACTATTCTTGATAATACAAATTTATACCAAATGTCGCATTTCTGGGGAAACGATGTGGAAAATGGATTTTGAGGTCCGCCATTTTGGTTCTAAGATTGTGTCTTTGGAGACATTTTGTAATATTTTCCTAACCTACTAATGATATGTAACTTCATACTATATTTCGCTTTTGTAGCTCCAGCCGTTTAGGTTGTGTATTCTATGGAAATTTCATTTTGGGGCCATTTTGGATCCAAATTCAAGGTGACAACTTTTTCAAGATTTTGTAATAATATTTCCTTAACCTACTAAAGATGATGTACCTTCATACCAAATTTCGGTTTTCTAGCTCGAGCCATTTAGGATTTGTATTCTTTGAAATTTTACGTTTGGCAGCCGTTATGAATACAAAATGGCGACTTTTCAAAATGATGGAAGATATTCCCTTTACCAATTTATCATCCTCCTTCACGCTACGATTCATGTTTCTAGCTAATCTCGAACACCTTAAACAATATGAGTGAATGAATGTGAGTGTATGAATCAGTAAGCCTAAAATACGTAATTTCAGGAGTCCACAACTAGAATATGCTTCAAACTACGAATATTAAATTTTGCACCACTGCACATATTTGCCATATCTCCTTAACATTGAAAGCTCATCTTTAACATCTTTTTTCTTACGGGGCCTCGAAATCGCCGATTTCGCCAAAAACTTTTGTTCCTGTATAACATGCTTCTGGTAGTGCTGACGTTTTGTGAAGTGCAAAATTTTGTGGGACACGCAGGAACACTGGAAGATGGCGCAAGGTGGCAAGGTTCATGATGTTCGAGCCTTAGGTTTGGTGGTGGTGGGTTTGGAGGCGCCACCAGTCTTACGGTTTGAAAATCATGAACCTTGCCACCTCGCGTCAACTTCCAATATCCCTCTTACATGCTGCAGCCGAGGAACTTGGCTTATCCATCTTCCATTTCACCACATTTTAGGGCTGAAGAATTTGGCTGAACTTTTTGTACCTCTGGTGTTTTTGCTCGGATTTCACATCTTTTTCTGCTTGTATAATATCGTTGTCGAAACTGCAATACCCAATGTGGCAAACTATGAATTTTACAGAAAGGACAAAAACTCGTTTCTGAACTAAAGTGCGGATTACAATTTAGGAACTGAAAACCTGCTAAATCTGAGAAAGTAGACATAATTGTTTTCTTCAGCATGCACGGTACACAGAACTATAAACTGGTACCAAAACATGAAAAGTTAAACAAAATCCACTTGCAGTTCCGATGACGATATATATATATACTCGTTTCGCTGCACCTCTTTATTGTAACCAGAGTCTCTGGGGGTTAGCCTCCATGGTGCAGATCTTCCCCATACCGCCGCGGGCTTCCCCCTGTAACTTATAATGATCGGACACCTTTAAATCCAATTTCTTTTCTCTAGCTTCTGTGGTTTGTAAAATGGGTTTGGGCGGCCATTTGGATTAAAGATGGCGAAATTTTTATCGTTTTCTTATATATTTTTTACCTAATCGCGATGGTACACCTTCATGCACTTCTCTATCTCGAACGGCGCGGAAAATGGTTTTCGGGCTGCTATTTTCAATCCAAGCTGGCGGCTTTTTCAAAATGTGATATTTTCCTAAACTACTCTTGATAATACACATTTATGCCAAATTTCGTATCTCTAGCTCAAACGGTGGGGAAAATGGATTATGAGGTCCGCTATCTTGGTTCCAAGATTGTGCCTTTGGAGACACAGTAGTATTTTCGTAAATACTAATGATAATGTTGCGTCATGCTGTATTTCGTTTTTCTTGCTCCAGCCGTTTAGGCTGTGTATCCTATGTAATTTTCACTTTGGCGGCCATTTTGGATGCAAGAAGCCAATTTTTTCAAGATTTTGTAATATTTTCTTAAGCTACTAGCGGTGATGTATCTTCGTACCAAATTTCGGTTTTCTAGCTTCAACCGTTAAGGCAGTGGAATCTTTTTAAAATTTTACGTTTGGCGGCCATTTTGAATACAAGATGGCGATTTTTTTAAAATGTCGGAATTTTTCCTTTACCTACTTATTATCCTCCACCTTCATGCCAAATTTCATGTTTCTAGGTTATTCCACACACCCTAAACAATATGAGTGAATCAGTGACTGAGGGAGTCAATTTGATTATAATACGTAATTTCAGGGGGTTCACAACTCGAATACGCTTCAAGCTAAGAGTACGAAATTTTGTATGGTCATATTTACCATATTGCCTTATCTCTAAAAGCTTATATTCCTATCTTTAACATCTTTTTTCTTACGGGTCCTTGAAATCGCCGATTTCGCTGAAAACTATTGTTCCTGTATAACATGCTTCTGGTAGTGCTGACGTTTTGTGATGCGGAGAACTTGTTTCCATGCACTGCCGTGCACTTTGATTTAATCGGAAACGATTGACGCTTCAGTTTTAAAACGATTATTCATATGGGGATGTTGATCACTTGTAAGACCACTTAATTAAATGGTGACGATAACTGATCTCTTTCCGCAGAACTGATTTAAGTTTATGTTCAATTCCGTTTCAAAATAGCAAACCAAACTTCTTTTACACGAGAATTTAATTTATTATCTGTAATCCTATAGGTCTCATTTCTTATTCCTACCTCTATGGTGCCTTTGATATCGAACCCTTGCAGTACTGGTACTGAAACGGTGTACAAATTAAATCTGAACCGAGAAGGGAAAGGTTATATTGCTCATGTAGACCGAGTATATAAATGCAAAGGTAAATTTTTAACAGGAAAAAACGTAGTAATATAAAGGGACAAGTATTTAAATGGCAGCGGAACTTAGCTGTTCGGGAGTAATAAATAGGAAATAGCTTTAAAAAAAACTTTGGTTTAGTAGCTAGTATTCCTTCAGGAAAGAACTTTAAGTACTCCTCTAGACCCCGTAATGGCCTAAGCTAAGCTAACCTATTATTAGACTAAGTTAAAAAAGAAAGAAAATAATATAACTAAATCTACTCTAAATTAAATCACTTCACATATTCTTACCAATTGAACAAGTCGGAGGAGTATCTAACTCAATGTCGATCACCGTCACATTTTCAATGATTATTAAAACGCTGTGAATTCGCATTATAATGCTACGTGAGAATATCTTTATTGTAAAACTAACATAATTCAGAAAGACCATCAGAAACAGACGCCATGTTCCTTGTTTACGCTACGTGACAGCGTTAGAAGTGTGTGATTGGCTGCAAGTTAGTATCGAAAGTTTGTAACGAAGTTGCTTATTGAATAAAATTAATGTTTGCTATGAGTTTGCGATGCAAATTTGCCTTTTCGAAGTCGTTCTTTTAATTGCCAAAGTCAAGGTAAACACGTAGCAACTTCTAGTCAATGGATTTTCTTTGTGTTGCGGAAACATTTTGCAACATACGATATTTAATCGGGGTCTTGGGGCCAGTAACTGCTGCGTCCTTACGGGAAGCATTTTTTTTTCGCCCGAAAATTCAAAGTATAAGCTATATCTGCAGTGATTTGTTAAACTTAGTGACTGTGACTGTCACATTCAGGTGGAACTGATTCAGTTACTCTGCTACGAATTCTGAAAGCGGAGGAATCATCCAGAGCCTTTATACAGTAGAAGGCCGGAGTACTGAAAAATGGCAACATTGCGCAGACGGCTGACTGCGCGTGTATCATGGCGTGTATTTAAATAACCTTGTAGGAGGTATGTTCAAACTATCGCTGATACTTTTGTCTCTTACATGCTGTTCGAATGATATTGGAGACTTAAGTAGAAGGCGATCAACTGGAGGTACGTAATGTATTAAATAAAGTATAAATAAATTTTGACATTTATAACAAGATGAGCTCTGAAAGACGACCACGTGTTAGCCGTATCATTTCTTTCAGATGTAGAAATATGTTTTGAGATAAATTTTGTTGTTGTAAAGTTTGATGCGTAGAACTATGAGCAATTAAATTTACTATTTACGTAGGTAGCTTTAATTTTACGAGGCATAGTTCTCTTAATTTACGATGCGCATTCATAGGAGTAACAAATGTATTTGAAATTTAACTTTGTACATGACAAGTTTACATTACATTTTGACTCACAGAAGTCTCAGCTTGTGTGTGAGTCTTATTCTCGAATGATCATTAGTTTTTTGTTGTCTGGTTACCCATAACAAATTATTTACGTAATATTGTTTCTACATGTTTGTCATTTAAATTTTCTAACCAACACAAAACAAGTTTTATAAACCGGTTTGTGTGTTTTTGTTTTCTAATATATATATATATATGTTTTATTGTAAAATTTTGGTAGAAGATAGTAAGTTTGGTAGTGTGTGTTGATGTTTTGTTTGTCCTGAATCTTTCAATATTCTCACCTGTAACACTTCTGGTTTCATACTCATGACAAAACTTGTTCAGTTTTGTTTCTTTTGTTCTAATATACATCAATACATTTTTAAATATAATCTATTGATTGGTAAAGCATCAAAATGATTATACAAATTTTTAATATCACAATAAAATTTTCTATTCATACATAGTCTCAAAATGTTGTTTTGTTGAGTTATATAAGGTTTTATGGAAGAGGTATATGTTGCAGCTTAGTATACAGTATTCTAATAAACTCTGTGTAAAAGCAAAGTACAACATGCGTAATGATTTGTAATCAAGAATTTCTCTACGACAAACAAATCTATAAGAAGTTTTTCTTAATATTTTCCTCATGCGCAATATATGTGAATTCCATTTTATATGATTGCCAATTAAATCTCCTATATAATGAGAGGTCTTTCTTCTCTAATGAGAGGTATACAAAGACAGTTTGTTTTCACATCATAGTTACGAAGTATTAGTTCTTTATTCGTGGTTCTCCAGCAAGTGTTTGCGAGAAAGTTATACATTTGGTTTTATGTGTATTTAGAATAAGTAATTGAGCGTTTAACCAAGAAGCAATTTTTTTAGTTCCGTTTCTACTGTTCCCTGAAGTATTCCTAATTTAGCATGCATAAAGTTATTCATGGTTTCACAAATTTTAACAGCTTGTTGTCTGTTTTGTAAGTAACAATGGAACAACTCCAGTGATACACCTCGTACTCCACAAGTTTTACGCTTCTGCAATAGAATTTTATGAGATATTGTATCAAAAGCTTGGGCCAAATCAAAGACTATTGTAATTACTTTTGCACTTACGTCCAAACGTCTACAGATTGCTTCAGTTAGTTTAACTACAGCATCTGATGTGCTCATTCCTGTTCTGAACCCATATTGATTATTTGAAAAATATTCAATTTCGTGTAGAAATACAACCATCCTTTTTTAAAGGCATTTTTCTAAGAGTTTAGAGCAGTTACTTAACAAAGAAATTGACCTATAGTTATTGTCATCAGTTTTTGAAGCTTCCTTATATATAGGACTTATTATTAGACATTTAAAAGCATCAGGAAATACACATGTTTCTAAACTAAAATTAAATATTTGACATAATGGATAAACAACAAAGTCTTTTGTACACTTTATTCATCTGCGGTGATTTTATCAATGCCAGGTGATGTATTAGCGTTTAAATTACTTATAAAAGACTCAATTCCATATCTACTAATAGGCGTATAAATCAGTGAGTTTGAATTTTTTACTGGCTTGTTTGTTATAGCACTTTTAATAGTTATTCCAAGATCATCCAAATGTTCTTCAATTTGAATAAAATGTTTGTTCAAAGTATTAGCAATAAGTAGAGGATTTTTGTTTACTGCTAACAATCCTTCATTTGTAATAAGTTCTTTTATTTCTGCATTCGCTTTATTATTGTGGTCGGTAATATCTGGAAAAACATTCCACAATTTCAGTGTATTATTCTTATAGTTCAATATTTGCTTTCTAGAATATTCTGTTTTGACCTCTGTTGTCAATCGAGCTAATATTGCGACAATTCTTATAATATTCCTTTAAATCTGTATTATTTTTTGTCGAAATATTAAGCGACTTAATCTATCTGTTTCACGTATGGAAGTGATAACTCCTTTTGTGATCCACGGTTTAAATTTCCTAAATTTACTACTAACATTTGGGGCATTAACCTGTGCTACCTTATTTATATCATTTTGCATAATTTTAATAAAGTTATTTGTTGCTGTATTTACACATTGACTTTCCATAACATCATTCCAGTTTATTTGCTCTAATTCATTTTTTAACGTGACGTAATTCACAAGAGTTATATATTATTATTAATAGATATATATTTGAAAGATATAGATAAATGAAACAAATAGTAGTGACAAACATTTAAATATATTATTGCGAACCCTACATGATATATACGACTACGATCGCCTTCACTATTTTACGTTATGAAATATTCAGAATGACTACAAATGCGTAAAATCTAAGAATTTTTTTAAATACGCGCCTAATCCATGTAAGTAAGGCTGCAATATAAACAAATATTTTCACTGAATATCATAAAAATACTACAAAATCAGTATAATAACTAAAGAATGAAATCTCTGCTTTGCCCATCGGGTATAAACCCGGTGATCCGTTTCAGCTCTGGTGGCTATGCAATAAATGTAATTGTAGTTATATTTGATATTCACTTGCTACAATGCCTGTCTCAACACAGAGGACAAATCTTCCTACACATCATAATGAAATTAAAGTTACAATGTTCTCATTGTCAGACCGAGCGGTCGTGGCTCAGTTGTAGATTGTTTTCTCAGTATTCGGGAAGACCTGGGATCGATCCCAGCGGCCGAACATCCTGAGGTTTTCCTCAGTCATACCAGGCAAATGTTGGGATGGTACCTATAATATAGGACCTTTCAACATCCTCTTCTGGTCTCTACCCTATCCCGGCCTCAGATGCATCAAAGCCTTAAAATAAAATTCAAAATATTATTGTGAGGTCCACAATTTCTCTGCGCAAAAGTACGCTCACAAACAATAACACACATTATAATTCCCATTCAAGTTATCTAGCAGAGAAACTTGCCAGTATAAGGTAGATGGCAATATTGACAGCACAATGAACTAAACTCTTTTCTCGTTTTCAGTGTGCTTTCGCAGAGATGAGACATGACTCCAGGCCCGTCAGGGCAGAATGAACATTTCAGGAGTCAGGGTTAATATATGCGCCCTACTGAGCGTTGAGCTTTGAAATTCCACCCGGCGTTTCTTTTCTTTACTAGGATTTTGGCAAAGAAGTCACGAGGACACGATAGTATCGTGGAAACCCTATACTACAATTATGAGGTACGGTAACAATAGATGAAACAGATAGCAGCAGTCTTTCAATTTTGTCGACAACATGCCTTTTCATCATTTTGCCTCGTTTCTTTTACAACCGCGATGACGCTAAAGATATGAACAAAAATATGATTGTAGAGAGAAGCTGATCATCCAAAATTACCGTACATTTCCGTAAGGTATTTAAGTTTGGATCGTACACCGTACAGAAGATGAAGTTGCCGTACATTTTATATACGGCAATTACCATATAATCTCCATCCCTGTCCCGAAACTTACAATTCTTCGAAAGGCTTTCTTGTCTATCGGAAACTACAGCTCTAAAGTAGATTCTGCTCGGTAGATGGTGTGCAAGTACTGTCAACAGTGTTGATGACATTTGTCTCTCTGCTTCCATCTTCTTTGCAGTGTGGCAACACGTATCATAAAGCACTATGAAATGCTGCAGCCAGAACTGATTCTTTCTTATTAGGTAATAAAATTGCTGTTTATTTTGCTTCATGAAGATAAGATTCCTAAATTTAATTTAGCAACAAACCTCGTATGTATTTGGGCCTTGTGTAATCGACTGAATTCCCGGGTTTCGGTTGAACTCGGGCGCCAGATCAATTTTTTGTTATAGAGAAAGCAGGTTGAGTTATAGCGACTCCCTGGTTTGTCTGCCAATGCATAAATGAACAAAACCACCTCAAAAGTAAGCAGAGAAAAATCTTACGCTATCTTAATATTGTAGTTTCGATACTTGTGGGTGGTTGATTTTGAGTTTAGCTTAGCGCATGCCAATGAGAATAGTATTACAATCTTTACTGACACTCTCTATTCTGATTTCTGAACTTGAATTTATCCGAAAAAAATAAATAAATGGGATTAACTGAAGAAAAACCGGTATATTATGGTTTTTGACCCTGCTAATGCTAATTACAAATTTGACAAAAAATGGGAAAATCAAAATAGCTTTATTATTAAAAAACAAACAAAAAAGAGTTACAAATAGTAAAGAAAAGAAACCCTAACAAATTTAAATGAAATTTTTAATCATGTTATTTTTTTATTTCTTCTCCCCTCCATTCTTTATAGACAGCTGCTTGTTCACTCAACCGCATATGAATAATTGCCGAAATCATCCGCTGCGCCAGATGAACGTGATGTACCTAAAAATAACATTTATAATTAATATAATCTATACAATACAGGCTGAGGCAAAAGTCGGTTAACACCCCTGTAGCACACGAACGGATTGGCGTTCACACTTGGATCACGGTATATGCTGTTCGGGTGGGTCATGGATCATATTGCACGAAGTGGGTGTCATGGCGGCCATCGTGGAGGCCGCCATCTTGGATCCAACTTTGGAATTTTAAATGGGAAAGGAGGAATGTGGTGTATCATTTGACACGAGCGCGAGCTCTGATAAACAATGGGGCAGTCCATTTTCACCTACCTGTATTGGTTAAGAAATTATTGTGTTACAAAGAGTGAAAATTGGGCACTACAACATGTGCTCTACGTGCTATCCTTCTTGAGCAAGACGCACTGCACGGCGCCTCTGTCAATCCGCATGGACTCGCAACAGCATGCCCGGGTCGATGGTTTCACAACATTGGAGAATGCGCTGCATCAGATGGGTTCTTGATACACGAGGTTCTTCAGATGGTTCCAGAGATAAAAGTCTAGCGGCGTAAGATCGTGGTGGCCACTCTATGGGTGCCCGTCGCCCTATCCAATGGCCCGGAAATTGTGTATCGAGCCATTGGCGTGCACATAACGCACAGTGAGGTGGAGCCCCGTCTTGCTGTTAAAAGGGTGGGAAATCACCAGCTTCATTCAAGAAGGCAGGGAACACTTCATCCTCGAGCAGAGCACGATATTTCTTACCAGTTATCGTGCCGTGGATGAAGAACCGTCCAATAATGCGCGTCCCCCAGATTCCACACCATACCATCACCGTTTCCCATCCACCTCTTTGCTGTCTTGGCGCCAATCTGGGATTGTGTCATTCCAGTATCTGTGATTTTATTTGTTTACCTCTCCGTGGATGAAAAATAATGCCTTATCACTGAAAACAACACATAGTGGAAACAGGGGATCGTCCGTACACCTTGCTGTGGCCCATTCTGCAAACTGCACGCGCCTGTCTGGATCATCCTATGTTAAGCGCTGCTGGAGTTGAAGCTTGTACGTTTGCCACTTGTTCACATGCAGCACCCATAGCACTAATCGCTGACTGATTCCTATTATGGATGCCACACGACTAGAACTGCGTTTTGGGCTTTTCACATCAGCAACCAACACGTCTGTCACTTTGTCGTCGGCAGTAGCGGTCCGTGGGCATCCAGATCGATCCTTGTCGTGCACAGAGTCCATCTCATGGAACTTCTTCAGCAACTTAAACACTGCAACGTTGAGATGTTCTCCCTCTCTGGGTTGGATGCATTAAACTCCGCCGAAAATGTCCCTGGCAGATCGTCCACTACCCTTCTCCACGATCTCGATGCGTTCTGGGATTGTTAACGACATCTTACATCACCTGGAACAACAGAGAACAACATTCTGTAATGCTCAAATGTCTCACTTTGTAACGCAATAATTTCTTAACCAATACAGGTAGGTGAAAATGGACTGCAGCATTGTTTCTCTGAGTTCGCGCTCATGTCAAATGATGCCCCACATACCCCCTTTCCATTTAAAATTCCAAAGTTGGATCCAAGATGGCGGCCTCCAAGATGGCCACCATGACACCCATGTCTTGCAATATGATCCATGACCCACACGAACAACATACGTATGTCGTGATCCAAGTGCGAACGTCAAGCCTTCCGTGTGCTACAGGGGTGTTAACCGACTTTTGCCTCAGCCTGTGCATTTATATTATATAGTTTCTTTCATTTTTTTCCGTTAATTTATTTAAATTAATTGATTTTATGCACTTAACTTATTAATTAATTTATTATTTATATGTAAGAAAATGTATTGAAGAAACGTTTGCGTAACGTATTTATGATGTTTTTATTTTACTACAAAAACTAATTTTTATTACATTTACAATTATTTATTAAAACATATATATTAATAAGCATTAATATGACAAAAGTATCAGTTTCAAACGTTAAACTGGAATGAACAAGTAATGCTTCAAATAACATAGGACAGTATATCACGGAATCATCTGCCTTTTTCTAAGTTATGCGTCGAACCCTTGAAGAGAGAGAGCATTATCTTCCTCCTGTCCTTTGTCCTGTCCTGTACTATGTTATAGATATCGTTATGATCCTTTGCAGGTCATATAAATTAGGTAGAGCAGGATCGAATTTAAGGGTCACTTTGCATAGATAAGACTTAATCTGTGTTTTTTCCAACAACGGTTTATTATAAAGTTTCCAATATATTACAATAGTATTTCACTTAATCCGAATTATAAATATAACTATGGTTAATCTCGGACTTGTGCTTTTGACGCTATATGTTGTAGTAGATCACTTCGCTTTGTAATTTAGATTTTATGATGGACTCCGTACCAAGTCCCAGGTATAGTTATTTGTCGTTGCTAGGTTTTGACCCCGTACCAGGTCCCAGGATTAGAGAGGGAGAAGTGACCACTGTAAAGATAGTGATGCAAGACTCTTGCTGTCGGTCGTTTTTATAATCGTTTCTTCTTTCTCTTCTAGAGGTGTGTCTTCTTGTTCCTTTAATTCACCGCCAGAGTTTATTGTCGTCTGCTACTTAACTCATTACGCTCCCCGGCTGCTTTTAAAAGTAATGATGAATGAGTGTTTTGAGGGAATGAATACCTACTTTTGGAATTTCACTCATCACAAAATTATATACTTTTCACTTTTGTACACTTATTTACACTATTTACACTTATTTAATTTTGCACTTTTATTTTTAAGGAGGGAGACTAAATGTGAACGTACTGCCCAAAGCAGGGTTCGCATCTTGTACATCAACCCCCTCAAACGGGTACGCCCTTACTCTCTTATTTTACAACACTTCTTTTAAATTATATACACTACATCACTGATACTGTAACAACACTGCACTGGTTCACTATTGGTGGGTTCAGTGTGACATTGGTGATCACTGGGTTCATTATTGATGTGAGGAGTTGTGGGAGCACTTATAATTTGGTGGGTTGTATTGAGGGTTTCTTGGTTTTGTGTTATTGATGAGCAGGGTGTGTTGCAGGTGGTTTCCTCCTCGTGGTGTTCCATTTTGCTGAGATTCTGGCATCTGTTGTATATTCGATATATCAAATAAACGAAGTTGAAGCTGTTGGCAGTAATTGATATTGCCAAGCAAATGAGAGGTATGGTGATCATCTGTAATGGTAGAATATTCACGAACTGTTTTTAGATTTTAAATGTTTATAGATAAAATAAAGTAATGTAGTAACACTAAAAATAGTATGAAAATAATAATAATTAAGGTCGTTGTTGTCCAAGAAAGTACTGCTTCCGGATGGAATTCTTCAGAACGGCTCGGTAAGTTGTTTTTTTCATGCTTTAGCAAACTATCAAGATTGTCTTTTGCAACTGTCTTTTGCAGAGATTGTAAGGGAGAGGGAAATTTTGTTTTATAGTCTTCTGGTAGTTCGTAGTATTCGATTTCTATACCACCTGTAGTCTGCTAGGTAATTTTAAGGTTTTTGTTGAGATAACATCAAATTTATCGTATGGGAAGTAGTATGTGTAGGGCATTGTTCCATTATTTGGAATATTAAACTGTGCATGTTCGTGAAACATTATCACATCCTGCCTGATTGCTAAATGAAGACCTCCTGGAGTATATCTATCAGCCTGCCGTATTATTGCGAAATACTAGTTCGTTGATACAATCTGTCTGGTGAGTCTTGGGTTGTAATTGCATCTTACAAATTGTGAATATTTGTTGTTGGCTACACATATCTAGGTTAATTTCAAATAATGAGTTTGTTGTTTTAATAACATAATCTGGGCTGGTTAAGCGTAAGCGTACTGATTTTGTTAGAAATCCATTATTATAAATTTTATACAAAGTATAGTAATTTTTCTTGCTGATTATTGGCGTTTGTATAATGTAATGCATTTCTAATTACACCGAGTTATATTTTGTAAAGTGATGTGAATGTTTACAATTTCTGTATAATATGTGTTAGGTAAGATTGGCCAATCTATGTATAGTAAAATAGTCAAGAGTTTGCGTGTTGTAGATAACTGCATTCTAACTTTTCGTTTTCTATACACCTACATATCAGGCGCTTATTATGCGTATGGACTTGAGGAAGTATACGAGGGTGAACAACCTGAGTATTTCCTTCAAACTCACTTTAAAATAATAATGCAAAAATCTGCAATGCAATGATGCAAATGCTATAATCAAGCTTCCTAGTTATTACCAGGTGAACGTGAAGTGATAGTAGAATAGATATGCTACAGTGAATTATAGAAACATGGAATTTGTCAGATCCCCCTAATGGTAATATAACCCCCGAATTGTCAAGTACACGGTCCTAACTTAATTTTTGCTGGAGGTGTGTGGCATAATGTAGATTAAAACCCTCTATAAAATATGGAACAATTCAACTTGATTCTCTCCAATTTTTGCTTTATTTCCCCAAACCAAAAAATACTGACTGAATCCCTGGATAGAAATGTTTCATCACTTCTGATTTAGAGGTGTGAAATCTATAAGCTGCACTAAAATTAAATCGAATTTAATTTAGTACGGTGAAATGTAAATGTTATAAAAAAACTAGTTGGATTTATTTCACAATTTCGCCGCTAGACAAAAAAATATGTATAGAATTTATTTTCTTTCATTAAAGTACTGTCCAATATTTACTATGTTAAATGTACTTCGGATGGTAACACTTGTATCTAGGTTTATTTTGGTGAAACAAGCGGTAACATACCTTCTGTCTCGCTGGGTCTTCTGGGTAAATTAAATGGCCGAACTTCCGGAAAGGCACCTTCAATGGTACCTTCATGAAAGGTGAAGAAAAGGACCTTTGCGACTATTCCGTTAGGTTTCGAACGACCTTCAATATGGCGGCGACGAAGGAAAAGGTGCTTTTGAAGGAAAAGGTAGTGATTCCGAACGCCCCCAATGTGCTAAGGTTCTGGCGTTGAAGTGGAATGTGAAGGACTTGATCAGGGACGGACAAGCAGAACCGTAATGACCCTGGAGGCTCATTTCTGGGGGCTCCATCACCAATACTTTAATTTTCATAGCCACTACGTTTTTTAATCTTTCGAATCACAGTAAAAACACGGATAAATCTGTTTCCAAACGAATAACATAACGTAGAAAAGAAAAGAAAATAAACACACACTATAATCTTCAATGTATCTTATAAATAAAGTTTAGCTTCTGGAAGCCACTATAGACACTAACATATCTCGTTCCAATACCATGAGATTAAATGTTTCTAAGTGTTCGTGTTAGGCCCGTAGCCAGAATTAGATTTAAGGACGGACAAACAATTTTTCACGCGAGAGAAGAATAGGAAGGTATCCCAGAATAAATGGAAACTATTGCGGGAGGTGATTTCTTGGGCCATATAGATGGAATATGTTTATATGTGTAGCATAAGACAAAAGTTAATAGTCTGCCAGCTAGATAGCTCTGAACATGTATGACGATGAATATAGATGGAAGGACTACATGCTGTGTACAAATATAGCACAGAGACAGTGTTGGTATCATGTAATTGCATCCACTTTCGTATCACTGCACACGTGGTACCGCAACAGATGTTCGAAGTCGCTGCCGTTGAGCTGGAGACAGGCAACGATATTATAATCAAAGAAATGTAATAATCTTAGTGAGTGAGTATCTGTCGTATCACGGATGCAAGGTTATCCACTATAATTATATGAATATTCCTCCAGGGTCAAATGGTTACCTCCCAGGAGTCATATGATGGTAAACTACTGTAATCGGATACGTTATGTGTTCCGTTCAGAGATCCGTATATTGGGATGGTACTTATACAAACATCAATCGTTCCATGTAGTGTAACACTAATGCATTCATGGCACCTGCATAGAACAAAACACACTCATTAAGCAAATAAAGGATATCTGATTCTGCATTTGCCATCATATAGTTATTTGGGTTGGTGAGTGAGGTTTGCTGACAGTGATTAAGGATAAACATACGATTAAAGCAGTTAATAAGATTGCATACAACGTTAACTACTCATCAAGTACTCAAAATAGGATCTGTGATTCTTTTACCTTAAGATGCGATGAAACACTTATTAGCGTTACAACTGATATCTGTGGCTTCAGTTTCAAATGCTTATATCCAAGGTAATAGCACAGCATTCACAACAACAATAAATATTTTCTTTACAATACTACAACCATCTAGCTCAATAAATATATTTATGTATTAAATTTCTTGAATTATTTGTATGGTTTATACGTCTGCATAAACGATGAATGCGTATAATTGTAGAAAGCTAATTTCTACACAGATGACGTATCCCCAAGGTTTAGTACAGCAATGTAGCCAATAGACAATAATAATGTTATTTACAGCGATAATCTTCTCGAATTTCAACGAATACTTGACATTAATGTGAGATATATATATATATAACATTGGAAGATACAACTCCAGTTTAGCTATGTTTTACATACCAATCATATTTTCTCATTGTAGATAGTTATTTTTTTATTGGAGAGCTGCTCCATTTGTATTTACAACACAATTCGACCTCAATAAACAAAAGAAATTGGAAAATTGATATAACACAAAATACGATTCTGAGAATTGCTACCATTGCCCAAGGTATAATGATCGGGTTAATCTATCTTAATGCAGCTTAATGTATATTTCTTGTATGAAAATAATTAAGGAGAATGTCTATTAAAGAAAACTTTCTGTGACGTCCTGCAATATATTCCTCATGTCGAATTTGTTTAAATGTTCATGTTTTGGTACCAGTTTATAGTTCTGTGCATACTGTAGAAAAAATCATGGGGAAACAACTTCTACTTTTTCAGATATAGCAGCTTTTCAGTTCTTAAATTATATTCCAGACTTTAGTCCAGAAACCAGTTTTATCTCCTTCGTATAAAATTCATAGTGTGCCACATAGCGGTATTACAGTTCCGACAACGATATTATACCCGTAGAAAAAGCTGTGAAATCCGAGCAAAAACACCAGAGGTACAAAAAGTTCAGCCAACTTCTTCAGTCCTAAAATGTGGTGAAATGGAAGATGGATAAGCCAATTTCCTCGGCGGCAGCATGTAAGAGGAACACTGGAAGTTGACGCGAGGTGGCAAGGTTCATGATTTTCAAACCATAAGGCTGATGGTGGCTCTAAACCCACCACCACCAAACCTGAGGCTCAAACATCATGAACCTTGCCAGCTCGCGCCATCTTCCAGTGTTCCTGCGTGTCCCACAAAATTTTGCGCATCACAAAACGTCAGCACTTCTAGAAACACGTTATACAGGAAACAGGAACAAAAGTTTTTGGCGAAATTGGCGATTTCGAGGCACTGTAAGAAAAGTAGATGTTAAAGATATGAGATTTTTAAGTTAAGGAGATATGGCAAATATGTGCAGTTGTGCAAAATTTAATATTCGTAGCTTGAAGCATATTCGAGTTGGGGACTCCTGAAATTAGGTATTTCAGGCTTACTGATTCAAACATTCACATTCACTCACTCATATTGTTTAAGGTGTTCGGGATTAGCTAGAAACATGAATCTTGACATGAAAGAGGATGATAAATAGGTAAAGGGAAAAAATTGCATCATTTTGGCATGTCGCCATCTTGTATTCATAACGGGTGCCAAACGTAAAATTTCAAAGAATACACAGCCTAAATGGCAGGAGCTAGAAAACCGAAATTTGGTATGAAGATACATCATCTTTAGTAGGTTAAGGAAATATTATTACAAAATCTTGAAAAAGTTGTCACCTTGGATTCCGATCAGCGGCGCATTCTCCGTGAATGCAAGGCATGCATTGCATGCCTTCGGATTCTAGTTTATTTATTTTATTATTTTCCAAGGAGAAAACAGAAAAGATTTTCAGAAATTACGAAACTTCACCTGATATCCTAGACCAGAACCCGTAATACGAAAACTGACAGTAAGTAGTTTAGTAAACTGTTCACGTGTGGCGCTGCAGTATTCTCGTCTATGTATGTGGGCGTTTGTCGTCCGCTTGCCTGTGAACGTGTGTTTTATTGGGTGAAAGACGCGGGAGAAATCTAAAATGCATGCAACGCTAAAAGTTGCATTCAGCATAGTTGCCATCTAGATGACAGAGTGTGTGATGCAGCGCTGCCAATGTATGTGGAATTCCACGAAATGTATGCAATTTTGGTAGTTGTGTGTATTTTGCGTGTAGTGGAATTCTGTGTGGAATATGTGTGGATTTTCGTATTTCCAGAAAAATCACAAGATAAACTTCTAAATGTGTTATATACTCACATTTTCTTGACTTTGCTGAGGGTGCTTTCGCCTTTCATCTAGAAAAGGATAAAAGTTATGAAGTAACTTAATTACTTCCTCCTTGGTGGCAGCTGTAATTTCCGTGAGCGGCAACAGATGATCATTTCCAATTCATTCCTGCTCTCTATGTCTTGTGTATACCTGCCGCGCCATCCTATTCTTTTTCTGTGGGAAAATATAATTTACCTCCAAAACGAGAAGAAATTATCACCTTTTCGATTCCCTTTTTCATGAGCTCATTGTTGAAAACTGGCATGCGATTGAAACACTTGTAAATCACCTGTGAAACTACCATGTGTCGAACTTCCTTATTCGAGGTCTCTGACAGTAAGAAAGAGGGAATTGGAAGTTTGCAAAGAGCAATTAGATGGAAGTCATCTCCTATACATAATTATTTATAATAATAATAATAATAATAATAATAATAATAATAATAATAATAATAATAATAATATTGCATGCCCAACCTCAAAAGTCAGGATACGCCACAGATTCGGATCCAAAATGGCCCCAAAATGAAATTTCCATGGAATACACAGCCTAAACGGCAGATGCTAGAAAAACGAAAAAAAAAGTATGACGGTACATATCACTAGGTTAGGAAAATATTATAAAATGTCTCCAAAGACACAAACTTGGAACCAAAATGGCGGACCTCATAATCCATTTTCCACATCCTTTGTCCTAGAGATGCGACATTTCTCATAAATGTGTATTGCCAAAAATAGTTTTGGGAGAATATTACATTTTGAAAATAGTCGCTATCTCTGATTGAAAATGGCAGCTAAAAATCATTTTCCACACCGTTCGAGATAGAGAAATGAAGTATGATATGAAGGTGTACCATCACAATTAAAACACTACAATATAAAATAATGTCTCCATCTTTAATCCAAAATGGTCGCCCAAAACCCATTTTTCAGTCAACTGAAGCTAGAGAAACGAAATTTGGTATGAAGGTGTACCATCACGAGTAGGTTACAATAAATGGGGCAAACCACCGGAGGTATGTGGAAGATGTGCGCCATGGGGCGAAGTGCCCCGGAGAGTCTCGTTGCGATAAAGGGAGCGCAGTTCCCCAAAATACCACAAGTTGTGGGTGCAATCCGCAACGGGATACTGTAGGCAGCGTTCCCAGTGAAGAAAGTATATATATATATATTATAAACTTACAAAAAGGTGTGAAATCCGAGCAAAAACACCGGACGTGCAAAAAGTTCAGCCAAGTACTTCAGCCCTTAAAGGTGGTGAAATGGAGGACGGATGAGCTAAGTTCCTTGGCGATATTGATGAGCAAAAGCAAGAGAAAGACCGTAGCGGTCTTGGTCTTGGTCTTGCATCGGTATCCCTGGTCTTGGTCTTGACCTTGCGCGCCAAGTCTTGGTCTTGGTCTTACTTGCAAGAGTCTTGCAAGTCTTGCTTTTAAGAAATTTATACGTTTCATACGTAAATTTTACACCGGGTATAGGGAATAGTGAAAGCTATGCGTATAATTGCCCGCGTTAATACGTTAATAGTAACAGGAATATGTTTTAGTGTATTGTTTATCTTCATGTAAGTGTACAGAATAGAACTACCGAAGTTCAATTTCGCTTTAGTTTGAACAACTTCACTCACGTTTTATTATTTTACTTTTAGTTTACTTGCTGTTTTAGGCACACAACTGTTTCGTAAGCTTTGACAGAATGCAATCATGGGTTATCGAAAATGATTTCCAAAATAATTATACACTGAAGTTATCACCTTGTAACAATCCACTTCTAGTCACTGTTCCAATTATTTACCATTCTCCGTGCTTCAGGTAAGTTCCAAAGGAAGACCAAACATACACGGATATTGTGTTTAACTAAAACTTACAAAGGAACTCTTTTTGCTGTTCAGCGATTTTTGACTTCGGACATGTTTTTGGACCTTATTCGAAGCATATAGATAGCGAAAATAACACGCATAGACTCACATTCTGTCATATATTTGTGTCCCGAATAAGTCGAATCGTGTGATGCGAGCGACCTTTAAGCAGTAAAACAACCTTGAAAGTTAAACTTAATATAAAGTAAATGAGTTATCAGATGCATTTCCATAGGTACTTTTACCTGTAGAACAAATTTCACCATGAAAATGTTCGCAAATTGAATGTTTTTATACAAACTCCAGCTTATGATCGAAAATGAAGAAAATTCCATAGAAAGTAATGCCGTAAAGGAACAAGATTACAACTGTGGCAAAGGGGAAGGGAGACCAGGGGATTATAAATACATAAAACATAATGGTTTCTAATACCTTTTGTTGGGCTCAGGGCGCTTGTAATCGCTAAACCACTGATGACTAGACCATTATTTAATGTGAACATTATAAATAATACTGAAGACATGTTTATTTTCAATTTGAATTTTTACTTTCGTACGTACATTTTTTCATCCCCTCTCATCTTTGGTGTGTAATTCCGGAACAAAATTGCAACACTCTTGCAGTCTTGCTTCTCCTGCGCTCTCTTCGTTTACGTACATTTTCAATGCCCCTTACCATACAAACTAAAATTATAATTAATAATTAGAACAGTAAACATTATTCAAAATACTTACCAAAATAACTTCTCGTCTGTCATGTCATATCTTATATTTGTTTCAAACATCTTATTTAACATACACACTTACTATGATTTTTTGAAAGTTAAATATTTAAAATTACTGTGGTAAGCACGAGAAAACGAAGCTGATTTGACTTTTATAAATATTCGAAATTGAAATTTGAAATGAAACAGTTAAACAATAATACTAATTACAGTAAAATGACAAGTTCTAAAAATGAAAATAAGCATAATGAATTGTTTTTCAATCTAAACAGATTTCACTTTCTTTGATATTTCATTAAAAAGTGATTCAATGAATTTGTTCTCCATTATTTCACGTTTTCGTCTTTTATTTAAAGATAATAACTGTAAACAAATCAAGTCCGTTATTATTATTTAGGTTTTTAAAGTGCAACAAACGAATTCTCATTTTACTTATAATTACGACATATTTATTACATACTTTATAATTGTAATATTCCTTTTTGTAAAGAACTAACTTAACAACTTAATGGAGCCCTCAGGCCTTGCCGAGGTCGCCATATTGTGAAACCGCTGGCCATCGGAA
>JAGDQP010030152.1:6961-22827 GCA_022664845.1 Lepisma saccharinum | reverse complement strand
AGTTGAAACAACAACAGAAAAGGTTTTCACTCCCTCAAGTCTTCTCTGACATTGCGAAAATTAAAACGATATCTGACACGAGCCACAACAGATGCCTTGTTCTGTTATGTGAAACAATTAATGTCTGGGCAGACACACTTCTTTTCTCCACCCTCTGCAAACGACGCGACCAGATTTCCTGTTTCTCATGGCCAGAAGATTCCCAGGCTTCTCTGGGGGTCAAAGAGTTGAACCTTGGCCCTAAAGGTGAAGTTCTATGCGGAAGGAGATGACAGTTTTGTCAAATTAATAGCCTGCATATGTTATTTTTTCACCAGCTGCTTGAATTTCGGTGGGGTGGGCTCCGAGATTTTTGATACCCACTACTATTTAATGATTGATTACCTCCATCCATTTATTAGAAAGAGAAGAGAGGTAACAGATGTCATGTTTCGTCTCAAAATTTCAAAACAGAGGAAGGAAAAAGTAAGAAAAAGTTTTCACTCCATCTTCCGGTTGCTTTGACAAATTTAGCTTGTGTTCAGACGAATCATACGGAGAAGCATGATCCAAACACTGGCTAGCATTTTTGACTTCAATGCGTTACTTCAGGAGACAACCAGAGTTCGAGTCTTGCTAAGTCCCTCTCCGTCCAATCATTTCAACATATATAGCGTATGTCTTCTTGATTTGTTATCGAATTCATCTTACGACAGGATAACACAACAATATTAATTTCTAATGAGTGGTCGCTATAGGGTGTTCATAAAATAATTGACATTTATCTGAATTATAAAATAAAAATTAAATACAAGTAATTGCATGATTAAAACAATGAAAATATAAGATGTTGAAGGCAATATGTACATCAAATGACTGAAAACTTTATAGGAAATTGATTATTGACTATTTCATGTTTGATACTATTAACTATTGCATATAGTATACACTGTATGAACAAAAAGGTGGTACCATATTGAACCTTAATTATTTATCATATTATTATCGTATTGATGCAATTAAACACAGTTAATAAATCGCTATTACTAAACATTTAAGGTATTCAGTCTATAAACATATCAATTTCATGTATTACTACACCCCCCTTCTATCGCATGTTGTACAGACTCCTAAAACTGGCAGAGGACGCAAATTCAAACATGGTGTATAAAAATCCTAAGGGGTGAGGCCATAGCTGCTACTGCCCCCCAGTAATATCCTGAGGATCTCCCCATTATACTACTGTGGACACTTGTAAACGGGGTGTTTGCCGTTGCCTACTCATTCACCATTTGCCGCATTTCCCCTACAATGTAACTTTAAACATATTTAAGAGGCTTTTAGTTCTTTGTAACTATAGTAAAGTGTATTATACTGGACTCTACACTAGTAGGCTTATGTTTGAAAAATTATCTCGCTTACTTTAACATAAATTTGTTCTTTTAACATGTAATAGAGTACTAAACGACGAGGTAAAACTATGTTTCCGGTTTAACAGAAATTTCGTTTAACAGATGCACCCTTGGTCGCATCAAATTCGGCGAGACGATACTCATGTACATGACAAGAAAGGTTATGTCAAAGATTACTGCTGTCTCCTTTAGATCCATACAGTAGCGTATTTAGATATTTCTAGCCCCTAAGCCGGCAGAAAGTGTCGCCCCTCATATGTAATGAACATATTGATTTATATGGATAGCCTATTTATATCCTAAATTCGTAATGTATTATAACTCGCTCAAATGTCCTAAAATATTCTACATCGTGCCGCTCGCTCGGCTTAAGATATTCATCACGTTCTCGTAGTCCAGTTTCCCTTGCAGAACTGCTCGTTCTCAATTTGTAGAACTTTCAAATTGTTGATCCCTTCTTCTGTCATACTTATTCTATGGTAGTTCTTCAATCTTTCGTGGGCGGAAAACTATCGTTCAGCTGAGCAATTTGTTGCCATATTACACAGAAAAATCGTAATTTAGTAGTGTCTATATTGGTATATATATATATATACACTGTAGGGCATGGGAACGTGGAGGTTAGGTAAAGTTAGGTGCGGTTATGTATCTTTACACTTTCGTTTCTTTGTTTAAAAATGTGTAAAGATACATAACCGCACCTAACCTTACCTAACCTCTACGTTTCCATAGCGAGCACTCGCTTAAACTCGACTTCTAATCAGGTGTGCTTTGGAGTGCAGACATTCGTTTACAAGTTCAGATTCAATATTAGTCGAAATATATTCTTGACCTCTGGACATTGACTACACAGAAATTGTATACTGGGAGGCGCAATTGAAAGTGTTTGGGGATACAATTAAGGAAAAGAGGGAAAGTGTAGGAAGATGAATCCAACTCTTTGATAATATTAATGAAGATCAATCGTATGCTGAGATAAAAAGAAAGTGCTGGATCATTATGAATGGAGAGAGCTTAGTTTGATTTGAAGGACTTGCAGCTTTCGGCAGAACACTTTATGATAAAGAGTAGAAAAGTACCAATTTGGCACAAAAATCAACTCGCAAAGACAATTAGTTTAGGCGTTACAAAAAAAATGAAAATATCCAAGATGGCAGCTTTCCCCAAGTGGGATTCTTTTTGGGGGAGAGGATTTTTAGTATTTTATTTAGGATGGTGTTCTGAACATCTTCATCAATTTTCAGCTTGTTTTTCCAAATGTTCGGGTCAAAATGTTCCGGACTATCCAAACTAAGCCATAGATGCCTAATGGTCATAAATTCATCATAATTAAATAGTTAGAACGATTTACGTCACTGTCTCTACTGCTTTATGAGAACAGAACCAACTTTTATTTCCTATTTGATATAGTTTACTTTTAAAGTTACTTTTAGGGTGCATTAGATTAAGTTACCTTTTATTTCTTGTTTAGATTTAAATTGTCAATGAAGGTGTGATTATTCGGTTACCAAATTTTCTTTCAACGTTAATAGTTTTTAACAGTTCCGATTCATTGCTCCAAGTAACGGTGATTCGACTTCGTATCATCACTTGCCACAGGTTCTACTCGTATTTCACTGCTACGTGGAACAGTAAATAGGGACTTTGAACCGTGTACGCGTTCATCTGTATTTGTTCCTAGTTGTACTAGTAATAACATAAAAGTAAGCTGTTATTAGCTTTCTATTGCACATCAAATGCTGACATATCAATTATTAATAAACAAAAGATAAAAAAATTAAAATAAGATAATTTGTTTTTACCTTCACACTCCTGATTTTGAATGAAAGAAAGTATGAGATCTATAGACGACATCTCTGTTGAAATAAGCTCCTCAATTAAAATAAATTGTAGATAGCTTTGATCATGAAGTAATAGCTAACACCAAATTGCTTATTCAGACTTTTTTTTAACGTGTATTAGTGAATTACATAGAAACTCAACTCCCATTGTTGCTTTAACATAAAGCAAAATACGTGTAATTGTTATCTTGAAAATACCTCTAACGTTTTTTTCTGAAATGTGTTGCATACAATGAAATGCCCTTGCCAATACCTCCCCCATTCTCTGCCTACCTCTTTCCGGCCTGAGCCGAAAATGACAAAAGGCAATAATTAAAGCCATTTTAATTTAATGTATCTGAAGCCCGAAAAAATATATTTTATAGAGAAAGTTGTGTATTTAATTGTTATTGTTCTTGTCCAATTGGAGTTGATAGGAACATTTTTTTTTCAACGCTCTTCAATTTTTCTCAAAGCAAATGAATCTGGGAAAGGAACTTCAATTTATTTTACATCCCTGCATCCCTGCATGTTTTCGTAACAACCTAATGTTTATTGCGTAGTGACCGAACAAGCATGTCGCAGGGCAATGGTAGGAAAATGTGTGAATACAGTTGGTATTGGTGATGGGGAGTGTGCGGTTAGGGCAGACAAAAAAAAAAGAATTATTTGTTATCCTTTGCGCCTTTCACGTTATCCTGTTTGTACATGGTCATTACCAAGAGATCTATTAACTCTTGACCGGTATCGAGCCGCCGTAGTTCAGTGGTAGAGAGTTGGCGTAGCATTGGAGAGGTCGTGGGTTAGACCCCAGCTGCAGACCGTCCTGACCTGCCGACCGTTTATCCAGGGGTTTTCCTCAGTCACACCAGGCAAATGTCGGGACAGCACCTTCAAAATAGGTCCTGGCCGACACCTTCTCGAATCATTTTCCCTCTCCTATCCCGCCCTGAGCCTTATATGCCTAAAGACCATAAATGAAATTCAAATTCAAACACTTGATCGGTGAAAAATAAAATTCTAAATTTTTTGAAGTTCTAAATAGGCATATTCTGATGCAGCCATTTGAAGATCGTAAATCTTAAGGGAAGTTGTTTTATCAAAAATAAGTGTGTATGAATTTCAACCCAATAAACGCAAACTTGTTATCCTAATCAATGATGTGCTTTAAAAAAAGATGTCCAGGCGTTACCACCTGGAATCTGTTGCTTAGTGTCGGCTATTACGTTAGAAGTGGAGAAGATTAACTTCCCTCAATTTTGAGCAGAGTTGGTATGATAAACAAGCTGTTAGAATGTGAATATCTTAGAATGTGGATTTTATGCATGGCAAAGCATTCCATTTTCATACACGTTGTAAATATTAATGTAAATATCCAAGAAGAAAGGGTAATAAAGTTGCTAATCACGAAATGTGGCAATGAGAAATTGTGTCCTGGTAGTAACTCAAAGTAAATCTTGGTATACTTTATTTTTATATGCGCCAGTCTAGTAACTGTTGACTTCGGCCCGTAACGATTATCCGTCACGTTCTAGTTAAAATCCACACCCATGCCCCTGCCGGGACTCGAACCGGGACCTTCGTCCAACGTCAGAAAATGCCATCGAGCTCTACGTAAAGATACTGGAGTGACTGCGTATCGTCGAACGTTAGACGCTAGAGGAAATATTTAAACTGCTTTGTCCAATTTCAGTCTAATCCATGTGGAGCAAATTCTCAGATTTAACTTACAAGGAACACTCGCCAGGTGTCCGAGCCCTATTTTGATGAGACTTTGTATCTAGGTAAAGTGCCTAGGCGAATGTGTGAGCCAAATAATGAAAAATATTTTGTTGAAACAGTTGAAGAAACGAAAAGCAAACGACTACATAAGAGGTACCGTTATGTTGGAAAATATTATTCTCATGCCCACTACATGAAGTGCACTATAAATTTTAAATACACTAACGGAAAATGATGTACCAATTTCAAGAAGGTGTTATGCTAGGTGAAAGTGACCTTCTCTATTTCAATTTCACGTGTCATTTTTTCGTACAGGATTAGAGTTAAGCCTAAATTGACTTCGTCATCTTGGAACATTCCAGCACAAACTGATATATCATATGACCCACTTACTATTTAAATTTTTTTGAAGCATAGTCAAGATGGCCGCTTTCAAGATGGCGGCAATTGTCGTCATATCCAGTATACATTAATGTCCAGTATCCATTAATGGGTATTTTCTTTTAATATATGTAACAGTTCGTAAAAGAAAAGGCGTTTTCAGTACTATTGGATTTATTGTTCTCTACGTTCCAACTTTCTCGGGTTCCCGTGTCGTTATTTCTTGACGGCAACACTGTATCTCTATACGAATTTTCATCAAAATCGGACTCTGACACCTGGCAAGTGTTCCTTGTCAGATTTATACGCTTCTTATCGCTGTGTGGTCCGTTTTTTATTTAAATCTTAATTCCTGAGTCATTCATATAATACAGTAGTATACCAAACTCTGCATTATGAAGGAAAATACTGCAAATAAATATTTACGTTGTTTTTTTTTCCATAATTAAGATATAACTGAAAAACGGGCTACACAGCGATATGAAGTGTAAAAACAGTTCGAACCGAAAATTTGGCCCATATTGGCTTAGACTGGAAGTGGACAAACGAGGTTACGTATCCTCTCCGCTCCCTGACTTCATAATTATATTCATAAAATTTTCAATAGCAGCAGTCAGTCCAGTATCGTTTTTAGATAGAAGTTATTGCAAACTCCTTGTGGGAAAGAACATAATGTTGGATCGCTTAAAAATAAAAATAATAATCTAACCTGACTTTTATTTTGATGAGAACAATATTGCCAGGTGATTGAAAGGAAGACAAAATAGTCAATTTTCCTTAAAAACTCTGTCTCTATTAATGATTAGACTGATCAGATGCTACAGTTTCAAATAGTATGGATAATGTAGTTCATAGACACACAAATCTTTTTAATTGTTATCTTGCCAGATTCATAAATGCCGTCTTAATAGATATTTCGAAAATCATTGGACAATATCAGTTGGGTGTGTAATATCATATCTAATATCACTGGAATGCTCAAGAGCCTCAATAATTCCTTTTCAACATTTACTTAGTCTATAATTACATAAATTGAAATCTCATTCTGCACATTACTTCAATTACACGAAAACGTGACTGCTTACGTCAATGATTCTGAACTCTGGTCTCTACAAGAGATGACAAGTATATGATATGATCTGAATGTGGTGATAATTTTGAGAAGACAAATGGAATATTTAATATATGCCTACTATAAAATACAATGCAAAAATAATACAGTATCTTGATCAAACATTAAGAAGGAAAAGCCCTGAAAATTTTCCCAGTTGCCATTGAAATAAAAGCTTTTATCTGTCCGAGTATTTTTTCAAATCAGTCCTATCGAAGTAATATATTTAATTGGTTTTCTTTTGTTTGTTACGTACGAGAAGAGACAAGACTTCGCTTCGAATCAATGATAAAACATTGGCTTCATAATCTAAATGCTCCCAGTTTGATACTTGTTCAACTGGACTTTAACAGCACTCAACCAAACTTATTAGAGATTTTTAAAAGTTGTATATGTAAATTTTTAAAAGTTCTTATGTTAAAACATTAGCTAGAACACTGAGGATTATTTGACAGAAATCTTAAACATATCACCTGTTTTAGACTTACCTATTGAAAGTATGAGAAAAATTTGTCAACATTTCTAAACTTTATCTTTGCCAGTAATTGATCACGAACACATCAGAATTAACATCCAACGATTCCAACAGTTTTATGTAAAAGAAGTAATTGCACCAGAAAATTTAGTCTCTGTAATAATATAGGCTGTTGTTTATCCGTATTCCTTATTAAATAATTTTTTCACCAACGAAAATTCTGTTAGATGCTTGGAAACAGTAGTAAGGTAAAGTTTCATAAATTGTACCACTTTCCGAATTTCTTTTATTTATACATAATTTATAGCAGATTACTGAAGTTTAATGAGCGCATATTGTAGCTTGGTCCTTTGCACAACGAGCCGATTTTCAAAACGTATGGTCATGGTTTAGAATCTCTGATACAATTGTACCACTAGTACTATAAATTGAACCGGAAGTTTGAAGGAGTAAAATACCAGGGTGAGTCATATGTTCGTAGCGTTGGGTGGCCCCGCTCACTCGATGCCGGAAAACCATGTGCAACGTCTAGAACAGGTGAAGGTGGTGGTGGCAGAAAGCGTATCACATGTCTGTCTGATCACAGCGCTAACGGTGTGTATGAGGAACTACACATTGAATACACAGTTGGCAGGACAATGGCTGAGGAGAAACTTGTGTGTCGTGTGCTTCTGCGCCATTACTGGGAAAAGAGGTTGAATGCAGCAGCAGCAGCCAAGGAAATTTGTGCCGTAGAAGGTGAAGGTACTGTCCACCCGTCCACAGCTAGAAAGTGGTTTCAACGTTTTCGGTCTGGTGACACCAGTTTCGATGACAAGCCCAAGAGTGGACGCCCTGTGACGACGGATATCGATGCCCTCCTGAACGCTGTTGATGGAAACCCAGGAACCAGTACCCGTCAGCTGGCAGATGAGGTCCAGACATCACAAACCAGTGTCGTTCGTCATCTACATCAACTTGGGTTTCGCTGCAGGCAACCGAGAATGGTTCCCCATGATTTGATTCCCGCTTAAGCTCAACAACGTGTGACCCTGTGTGAAGAACTGCTTCGAAACCCAACTGACGACAGGTTTTGGCGGCGGATCATCACGATTTATGAAAAGTGGATCTTTCTTCGTTATAATGACACCGACAAGGTTTAGTTGTTCATTTAAATTATTACTTTATAAGATGGGAAATTTAACAACAACAACAAAATCTTCTCGTCTCTAAACTGAGCGTATTCCGTGTAAGTACACAACACATACCAGCAAATATTTCCTCTGATTGGTAGGGCCACTATGCAAACAGTTTGCCAAATACACAAGTGGCACAATTTTCATCCAGTACAATGTGATCTATGAAAGTAATTCATGTTTTCACCAAAATATTTTTTTCAACACCGGGGATGGGGGGATTATGTTGAGTAATAACTTGTTATTAATTTGCGAAAATAAACTTATAAGGTGAACTTGAATAGTCAAGAAGTTATTAATTAATAATAACAAGCTAATTTGTGTTATTTTGTTTAATGTGTCTTATGTTTGCTTGTGTTTATAACAAACAAGTAAAGCAATGCGTGAACGAATTATGCATAATACAGAAATGGCCATAAACTTTGGGTTGTGGCCATTTGGAACAATTAAAAAGAGGAGAACCGAAAGATTGAGGTTGTCCTTCAGTTGTTTACTGTTTTGAAGGATGAGGAGAACTACAGTGTTTGTAAGAAAGGAATTGTAACTTTAGTTTGTGTGAGAGCTTAAGAGAAGAAAGCCGTAGAAATGTTCAGTGTTTAATTTCCATAATTTCAAAGTATTTTTGGGCTTCAATTCAAGAAAATTCAGATATATTACATAGTGCTTCAGTTTATCATGCAATAGTTATTCAATGCGAAATTAAAAATTGGCAGTGAGAAATACATCTAAAAGTGACTGTGACTAGAGTTTTAAATGTGAACTGACGAGTATGGCGGAATGTAGCTATAGCAACTTATAAATAACTGACCTTAAAACATCAATTATTATACTGATAGACTGTAAAACTGTATTATATTATAAATATGATTATAAAACAGCAATATTATTAAAACGAACGCGTAATTGATGGGCATAATTAGCCATTTCTGCGCTAGATTACAAAATACGAATACTAATACCGAAAGATGGAATGAAATGATTTTGTTTTGAAGTTTGGATTGGCAAGATGGCGGCGAACTAGAAAAAAACTGCTGAAATCTGCTGTGCATTTTTTACAATATTCCGAAGTTTTTTTCGGCCTTTCCTTCAAGAAAATTTACTCAGTAGTGTTATAAAGTGTTGCAGTGTTTTATATAATAGTTTTACATCATGAAAATTCAAAATTAACTGAGATAACAACATCAAATGCGACAGTGATAAGAGAGTTAAGAGTGACAGACAGCTGTGGCGGACAGAAATCATAGCAACCAATAAAGAACTGATCTTAAAACATCAATTATTAAGACTGTTAGACTGCGAAACTGTATTATATTATAAATATTATTATAAAACAGCAATTAATAAAACGAAAGCGCAATGGATGGGCATAATTGGCCTTTTCCGCGCTAGATTACAAAATATGAATACGAATGTTGTGAAGTCTAGAATCCAAGATATTTTGCCAGTTTGCGTGCTGAGTGTTTAACAAATCGATTATTTTTTAAGTAAATATATAAGTATACAATTTACATAAAGACAAATAATGATTAGTAAGTTATTCGTACTAAAATGATAAATAAATGCTTGTCCAGGATTCGAAACTTCTAGATCTTGTGTACTGGATGTTTCATTTTGAAGTAAATAAGTTGTGTAAGATTGTAGGCAAGAGTAAATAATACTATACTCTCTTGTTCTACAAAGAAATATGCTGCTGATTAATATTAAACCCGTGGTAAACCGAAAGTAATATTTAATCTTAAGACTCCACCGATTTCGTTAAGCTAGCCGAGATAACTTTTAAATTGAGACCGTAACATATCAAATACCAAACAATGGTTTTCGAGATTGTGGTCTCTATACGCTACACTACTTCAGACAAATATTATACTTCATACGGGCTATTATAGCTATTCACCTAAGAGAAACTTTACTTCTCTCCAAATCATAATTAGAAATAAATTTGGATCAGATTTGTATTATAAAAAACACCTTAAGTTTTGCTGTTCTTGAAACTTGTTTTGTACAATACTTTGTCTGTTTACAGTGTTGTCTATTAGAAGCGATTACATACAATAGATAAGCTGGAACCCAAAGATAGTTAAAATATCAGGTTACTTAATAGGATAGTCTGAAAAAAACGCTTTTTTTTTCGAAATCCGATAGTAGCTAGTGTGCAAAAGTTGCTTCACATGGCAAAGACTGTCGAACGCAATGACTCTCAGCGAGGGAACAGTAAATTCTTAAATATGATTTGATCCCTTCTTCCGAACACGGTACTTTTGATCTTTCTCCATGCCCGAGTCCTGACATCCGACGGTTTGAGTCGGAGGAAATCACAAACAGAAGATTTTCAGGATAGACAAAGAATTCATGAGATTGAATGCCGGCATGAACTTTATTTCTGATTTCGATGGGTAGAAACTCTGAAAATCGGACACTTCCATAAGAGTCTGGCTGAATTCTCGCATGAAGGTCGTTGACTAATTTCGAACCAACCGTGCTCTTCTTACACCCTTACTACGATATTCTTCCAGTAGTTAAGGGGACGAAGTTTTCTGTATCTCCTAATATGTATAGATTGTATACAGACAGAAATGTCAGGAATGCTATTATGGTTAGGAAGCCAATAAGATCTTTGGATGAATAGAATGGGTGAAATTGAATTTTATGTACGTTTCGATTAAGTCTTGGGGTGTTGTTTAAGCCTGTTTGGTGTAGAAATAATAGATGAAATATGGATAATGTGGCAATAATAAAGGATTGAAGAAAGTGGAAGGCAAAGAAATGAGTTAAGGTGGTATTATCTACTGCGAATGGTCCTCAAATTTATTAAACAACTGTTGTATCTAAATAAAGGTTCGAGGATAGAAGGTTAGTAATTACTGTTACTTCTGAAAAGGATATTTTACCTCAGGGTAGAACATACCCATCAAATGTGGTTCCTGTTACTGTTAGAAGGATAGAAACTCTTACTCTTCATGTATGTAAATATAAGTAAGATCCATAGTACATTATATACTTGCATCTATGGGCAAATAAAGAAAGGGGAAGCACCGTTTGCATGAAATGTGCGAAGTCAGCCAAAGCCTCTATCTCGACAGATGTGAAATACTTTGTCAAGAGCAAGTTCGATTCTGGATATGTAGTATATTGCTAGAAATAGTCCTGCAATGGTTAGTTTCCATTCTTTCCTCTCTTATAGCTATTTGCACTCTCCTTTCTCCAGTCTTTGAAAGCAAGGCACTGGTTTTATAATATTCACGCCCGATACGCATTATCCCGATAGTTCTTCGTGCCGTGAGGCATAATCATGTTTATCTTAAGTTATCTTTTAATTGTATGATTTGGAACATTGGCTAGTTTCATTATTCATTTGTTAGCATCGCGTCTTTCGTATCTAAGATGTTATGTTTGTTTAGTTGGAATATCTCCTTAGTGGCGGATGCGCGTCTTTTGTCAGTTTCATCATGTCGGTCTTGTATCGTTAACAACAGTCTTGTTTACATCATGTCGGAAACTTATAACGTACGCAGTATGCTAATTACGTAATCGGTGTATCTAGGTATGGATAATCATTCATGGATAAGGTTCGGTTGTTTTCAACAGGACACTCACATTTTTTGCGGATACATTTTCACGCAGTGATACCAGAAACTATGTTTTTAGATGGAATTCCAATGTTCTTAAACGTAATTCTTTCTGCAAAATTGAAGAAGCTATTTCTCATCTTCTTAGAGTTTCTTATTTCTCATTGCATCATAACCACTAGTCAAGTGTGTTCTTCGCCATTAGTTACTCCGAAGGGTTTCAAAAGGCCATGCTGTGAAATTTATCAGTTTAAAATAACAAAAGAGAACCTCAATACTTTTCTCAGTGACAGAAATGTGACAGAAGACAGGTATTCAGGAGTAAGATATACACAAGGAATCTTTAACCGCTCGTTCTCAAGTACCTGACGAGACGAAAGAAACCATTTCGAATGCGTGTTCTCGCAGTTGGATGGCTGGCTGAGGGAATAAGGAGTTAGATAGCTAGCCGGAAGTTATCGGGTTCATATCTCCCCGAGATCAAGTTCTTTTTTTTTTTTACTCTTTTCTATTCATATATAGATTACTCATGTTTTTCACTATGTACTTAAGAATAAATTCTCCCTTTTGCTTCTTTTTACATTGTCAACATTTTATTGTGTCGCTTTCGTGTTGAAAAGATGATAACTTTGTCTGAATAGATGGAAATTAATCTAAAAAATATTATCCCTACGTTCCCATCGAAATGAACTATTATAGATCCCATCTTTTTCCAGCGGATTTTTTAAATCTTGTTCTTTGATGAAAATCCACTTTAAAAGAATGGTCTTTCTTTCCGCTGCGCTGTTTGAATTTAGTGTGTATCTATTAGTCTAGCTAAAACAGGGAAAAGAAATAGGAACCTTACTTTAGTATTCTTTTTCAATTTCAAGAATTCACTGTCAATGCTAGGAACTTCTGATTACCTTGACCATTATTTTCTTGCCTAAAATTTTCCATTGGTATACCTTAATGTTTTCCTTATTGGTTGCTCATACATATTGATACTCATAAGGAATGAACGACAACATCTCAAAAAGAGATAAACAAACAACGAAATCAGTTTGGAAAGTAATGAAGCTGTTTATGCTGACGTTATTTACTAAACATTAAGCTCAATCCTATTCGACTGAATGTTTAAATAATATTTCTGTTTTGAGTAAAGAAATGTTATCCTATTTTTCCTGTAGAAGTTATCTTCTCTATCTTCCTTGGTCAGTTGTCTGGGAAGTAATTGGAATAATTTCACAATGTGACCTCAGAGATCACCGCATGTAGTCTTCATGTTTGATGATAATTGGCTTTGATTTCTAATCTACAAAAAAAATGACAATTATATGGACATATATATAACTTATACACCAATATCACACTAACAACTTCCTGTGATATGTTTAAACAAGATATCAGGAAAGATAATAAACAACATGCTGTAAGATTTTTTTATCAGTCGTGAAGATACTAGAGAATCAAAGAAATCCTACATTTATAGGCAGAAAAAAATGTAGTAGACACGTGAGCAGTGAAAAGAAATACGTTTTCATGTGAAAAGTCCACTTGTAAAACCAGTTATCTCCAGTCTGCAATTTTCTAGGAAATTAGAAGCATGACAGGTTTGTTAAACTTGGTACATGGTTGTGAATTATCTGCATATACGATATCAAGGTTAAATAATGGGCTTCTTGCCCTAATCATAGTTAATATTATAACTAAGGTACAAAGAATAAAGAGATATAAAAATCTTATTTCTTAAATGTATTACTAGCTTTGCAACTCATCTCAAGAACTGCACAAACGTTTAAGGAATTTTGCTTTTCTTTTTGCCAATTTAGAAATATGTTGATTAAGAAATATATTCCTAAAGCATATTGTAAGGATTGCCTTCAGTTCCGGTTACTTGAAGGTTACCTGGAAGTTTCAAATACATAATTTATGTAAAGGGCCACAAGCTGTTCCAAGGCTGAGCAAACCTGACAACCATCCGGAGTCGGAAAAGCCCGATGTATTTTTATAACACTAAACAAAATCATTAAGCCCTGTATAAAATCTGGGCTCCCTTGGAGCAAATCACAGCGGAAATATCATGTAGTGTGAATGTATTATCATCGATTTCAAGTCACTTCGTTGTCAGTTGTTCTGAAGTTCTGAGAGGTTCCTCGCCGAGACTCTCTGCTTCACTTGTTCCAAAGAGTCCAACATGTTTTACAGAGGTCTTCCACATTCTTGTCGAACCAGTCAAAGATTTATTATCTTTTTCACAAGAAAAATTTGTGGGATAAATATTGAAATTAATACAGAAAATTTGACAATTGGGACTCGAGCCCAAATATCCCAGTTCTCGGTCTGGTATGCTATCCATTATACCGATAATGGATAGCATTCTCGACTGTAAAATAAGAGAACCTGGTTCGAGTCCCAATCATCGCGGTTGTAATTTTTGTCTGTGTTACTTTCAGTCAGATATGATTGGCCGATGCATTTGACAGTTGTCGTCTGAAAAGTGAATGAGTTCAGAGTTGCATATGAACCATTTATGTATTTATCAGCCTCATGCCATGGAGAGGCAAATTTGTGTGACTTTCGTACCTGCAAGTTCAAACAACCATTTCTTTGCCTCGCTTTGTATTCACGTCCGGCAACGAATTTCTCGAAATTGAAGAACAGTTTTGTTCATTTGAAAATTATTTATACGTATGCAAACCTCATAGTTTTAGGAACTCACAACAAGCGATCTGCATAACTGAGTTAATATACAATCACACGTTTTCCACATGTAAACTTCAAACTTTTGATTCCAATACCAATTATATTTATCGTTATACGGATACGGGCCTATTACCTCTTCTTTAGTGCCCTTTCACAGAACATATAAATCCGAGACAGGAATATCCCACAGCAAACTTTACGAAAATACTAATAATGCCTCATTATTCTTCCACTATAACGAGTTCGAACACATTATTTTTAAGGACATGATCCTACCTTCGAAAATGCAAATTCAAACAGCTACACACCACTTAGTTTTAAATAATACAGAACTACTTCCCTTATTGGTTGAAAATTCTACTATACGCTAGTTAGATAAATTAACAGAACAATTAAATTCAATTAAGATTCAAGGTAAACAAATTCAACCTCTCGAATTCGATATTTCTTATACCAACATTTTCATAATTATATTTGTAGTAATATTATTTTTGGTAATAGCCATAACTTTAGAATATGTATTTTACGTTACATCTAAAAGAATTAAAATCTTAGAAGAGGCCAGACACTAAGTTTGTTTCTTTATGTTCTCTATTTCCAGAGAGACATGTTAAGAACAGCCTTGATAGTTATGTCCTTGAGTATAACGGGCCTCACATTAATCATTTTGGCATATATTATTGCCAAACTATGTAGCTATAAGAATACAAATAATAATACTAGACAATCTCGAAATAAGCAATCATCTTCTACCCATAATTCCATTTCTCTACCTTCTATTCAATACATTTCTAAGCCATACTATTGCAATGTTCCCCCTTCTCCTTTCTTAAACCAGGGACACGAGTATGAGATACCTCTTTCCTGCTATGACAAATCTCAAACTTCCCAAACAACTTTTACCCCCACCCTAATGGTACCACTCTCGCCACCACCACAAACTCCAGTTTCTAAAAAGGAAATTAGCAAAGTCACAAAGAACCAACGTATAAAACCTAAAACACCTTATATCTTTTCTATAGAGGACATGACCTCTCACGAGTTCCTTTCCTATCTCGTATAAACAAAGCGCCAAGGCCTCCTTCTCTAAATCTCACCGGACTAACACAAAAACTTACAACAAAGCACATCCAGAACAGCACATCAACAGACGGCGGCGAAGCATCTCAATAACCCAGGCGGCAACAAGAACCCAAAGTGGACTTCCAGGAGCTAGGAGACAACAGGAGTACCTAATTCCCCAAGAAAAGTGCTAGTTGGATCCCTTGAATGGAGCCCGACACGAACAAATGCACACCTAGTGATAGCATATACATATGCTTCCCCCTTTTTTTTCTCTTTCCTTTCCCTAGTGTGGAGTTTAAGTGAAATATTTACGATGTTTTTTATATATATAAACATTTAGTGTTAAAGTGATACAGTGACAGTGATTTTTTTTTCTTCCTCGATTTAATATAATATACATGTATTGACGGTAATGGGGCAAAATCTGGATATATATATATATATATATATATATATACAGAAAACATAGGTGAAG
>JAGDQP010030151.1:0-10554 GCA_022664845.1 Lepisma saccharinum | reverse complement strand
TAATTACTTAAGAAGCAATAATTTTAACCAAATTTAGTTAACGTCCCAACCAGACGTATAAGGAGGGGGGAAACCAACCACCCTATCACAAAACTAATCAAAAGGTCACTCACTACCTCCACACTATACTGAAGAAGTTGTAAGGAGCAAAATATAGAAGGGGTGGGAGGAATGAATCCTTTCTTCAGGAAACACACGCCTATACACGCAATGACAAATCAATGGCCTTCAAGCCAACATCACCAGAACACACGTTCTCACTTCCGCTCTCTTCTGCACAAGTTGAAAGTAAAATAGAGAAGCGGAAAATGGAGAAACAGATGCCATTGCAATCCAATACACCCTACCTTGCCTCCACGTAAATTCTCGTTGACACCTAAAGGAAGGTTGTACCTTCTCAATGTGAACTATAGGAAAAATACAAAAATGTTTTATCTGGAGATTTAACTTACTATAAATTGAAATCAAATCCAACTCTCCTTTAAGAAATAATTTAGTTTCACTCACGAAAAACATAAGATATTACTCTGGATTATTTAATTCACAACAGTAACTGATTTATCGTAAATTACTCAGAATGCCTCATGCAACGGCATTCGCCATTTAACTTCTTCCGAGAAATAACGTGACTGAGTAATTTATTCTCAAACACAATTAGCTAATAATATTACTTCAAAACAATGGTTTACTTCTACTATTATTAAATTAATATTAATAAATTATACTAAGCCTTCATTCAAGCTCTTTGAAGTCGGATTTAACCACAATTATTTCGCAGCAGCAACCAAAGTCGACAACCCAATATAACGAATCCAAGTCGTAGCTGCAGACAAGCCGACCTTCCAATGTAGCGAAACAAACCCAAACAGTGGCTAGAAATCGCTTACATCGCGGAACCAAACCGAGGGAACGATTCGCGCAGGGTAGCAAAATACGAGATTAAATTACCCGAAATTGCTCAATATAAAATTATAATTTAGAAATCAAATCAAACAATTGTAGGCAAGTAGTTTTCGTACACTACAACTCGTACTAAGGAACGGAAAAATAATTCATTCTTAGGCCTTTACAAATGTAAATAATGTTAATACGAACTGAAGAAGCTACCCTCAAATTTACTAAGCCACGGAAAAATAATGCATTCTTAGGTCTTTACACAAATAAAGAAAGTTAATAAAAACTGGAAAAGCTACCCTCAAATTTACTAAGGCATGGATAAATAATGGATCCCTAGGCCTTTAGAAAAATTAAGTTAATACGAACTAGAGAAGCTACCCTGAAATTTACTAAGGCACGGAAAAATAATGAATTCCTAGGCCTTTACAAAAATAAAAAAGTTAATACAAACAAAAGAAGTTAACCTAAAATTTACCAAGGCACGAAAATATAATGCATCCCTAGGCCTTTACAAAAATAAAGAAAGTCAACATGAACTAAAGAAGCTAGCCTCAAATTTACTAAGGCACGGAAAAATAATGCTTCCCTAGGCCTTTACAAAAATAAAGTTAATACGAACAAAAGAAGTTAACCTAAAATTTACCAGGGCACGGAAATATAATGCATCCCTAAGCCTTTACAAAAATAAAGTCAACACGAACTAAAGAAGCTAGCCTCAAATGTACTAAGGCACTGAAAAATAATGCTTCCCTAGGACTTTACAAAAATAACGTTAATACGAACAAAAGAAGTTAACCTAAAATTTACCAGGGCACGGAAATATAATGCATCCCTAGGCATTTACAAAAATAAAGTTAATACTAACTAAAGAAGCTACCCTCAAATTTACTGAGGCACTTAAAATTAATGCATCCCTAGGCCTTTACAAAAATAAAGAAAGTTAATACGAACTAAAGAAGCTAACTTCAATGTATGTTAAGCAAATTTAAACTTATTGTAACAATCTGTTATTAAAGTTTCGAGATGAGAAGTAGATTTTACGCCCCTTGACTTTTCTATATATATTTCCGAAATGACATATGTTTTAAAGAATGTATAGTGCAATATTTAGGATATTCTTAGTTTCCTTTTGAAAGTTTTAAATTCAGTTGGAGAAAGTGTGATAAAACAATTTTTACCACCTATTGTGAGAGAACTAAGTTATATGTTGTTGTTTCTTAAATTGTGTTGATGATTATTATAACAGCAAAGCTAAGTATTATAATACAGAAAATTTTTCTCTCTTTTAGCTCTAAAAGTTAGGAAAGTAGATGACTGTAGTTTTCAGTTAATTGCAGAATGTACGACTGGGTTTCGTAGTCCAATTTGGAGGTCTTAATTTCGAATATTGAAGAAGTGTACTTGGAAGAAGTTAACAAGATCATGAATGATCAAATTGTAGAAGTTACCGAAAAAGTGAGTGATTAAATTATAGACGTAACACTAGTACCATCAACAGAGGTAATTTTAGGATTTAAAAATATATTATCCAATTTTTATATGCGATATCAAGTTTAATTTATTCATTTTAAAATTGTTATAAGTTTATAAGATTGTTGTGGTAATTTTGGTTCCATGTTGAAAATACGAAACTTGAAATCGTATGGAGATATAAAAGATGATATCCCGTGTTACAATGTTTTCTGTTTTCTTGGATTAAGTACTGTGTTTGTAGAACTAATATGGCACACACGGAAGTTAAGAGCAAATCATAGCATTTAACTTGAAGGCCAAATTACGAACCTCGGAATTTATAATCATTTTCGCGTTATACAAACATTGCCTCATTAGCTATTAACTTTAAGTTATAAATGCATTGGAATTAAACAATGATTGACAGAAAATGTTCGTTATTTTTAAAAAATACAAATCGTTAAAAGTCAAGTAACATTTGAGAAACGTTTCCTGATATCAAGAGACAAACACAACGCAGTTCAATGGTTTTCGAATATATTACAATTATTTGTAAAAGCGATTCTGTCCTGTCTTGTTTATGTTGCAGTTAACTTGAAATAACTAAATAAATGGAGGAATATATTTTATATCTTTAAATTCTGAAAATAGAAGATTGGAAAGAAAATCTTGGAATTCTACAATCCTTTACAAAATGAATGAAACACAAGTTTAGTATACAAATGATGTCTTTGAAACAATTTTCACTTTCTGGGCAATACAAATTTTGCATTGTTGATTTTTCCAGGGTCTAGCCATTCGCTATTACAACCCGAAATTAATATTGACTTGTTCGTTTTAGAGAAATGGATATAAAAAATCATTCACCCCTTTTGTAAGAAATACAAATCCATTTCAAGTATAATTTCTTGATCGGGTTTTCAGTAGTATTGGCAGTTTCGGGTGAAATATCATTTAATATCACTAACAGATCTCAGTACCTTCGCATTCGTCCATCTTAGAGTAAGAACTTTTGATCTCATACATATTTCGTACTACAATACCCACAAATAAACGCTGAAAAAAATATATCAATTTTCAAATTAACAAAGAATAAATTTTCTGGTAAAATGACGAAAAATCAAAAGAAAAATACAAGCTTTGGCTTTTCCATGTAATACCGAAACATAGTTTTGATCTGTCTAATTTGGCCTTGCAGGGTCACACAGCACTTATAAAATAGTAAACAATTTTTGGCTGAATAAAATTTCACTTTCATTTTTTTTAAAGTATTTGTTTTTGTAAATATGTGAATAGACAACAAATGCAAATATCAAAGAAACCTTACATTGGCAAAAACTTTCATACTTGTATTAATCACGAAGGAATCAGTGGAAGTCGTCAAATCTTGATATGCCAGTATTGCTCAGAGTTGACAGTACCCATCTTTACCTTCGTTGGTGGTTAATTCTTAGGAGCAGTAAATAAATCTAGGAATTATTTAACGTGTATGTTTAATTTGATCACGAAAACAATTCCCTCTCATCAATCTTAAATATAGTGAACAAACATATACTGTAATACCAAAAAGTAGTTATTTTTTTTAGAATTCGTTTTAATTAATACTAATTTGTTCTAACTGTCCTTTCTTTACATTTTAACGAAACTTCAAACGTAGTTCAAAGGGATAAACTTTAGAAACACTTTTTACCACTAGTTTCACCATCGTTATTCAACAGCTTCCTGTGCATATTCTCTGAGAAGTCACAGTAAAGGAGTTTTGGTTGTCTAGGAAATGGATAGAAGTATGGATAGTAGTAGGGTTAGAGCTTTGGTCATTTCGGTAATATTATCTTAGTTTAACCAATTGAGTAATAAACAACGCAGTAAATACTACACTTTTCTCTCTATAGGCTTGATTTAAAGAAGCTCGAAGAAAGAAACGAAAACTGGAACTCCAGAAAACATATTCTCAACAACTTCCGTATAGAACCTTTCCTTGAAAGACTAAGTGCAACAGAAAAAAAAACCTTCAGAACAACAAAATATCCAGTCTTCAGGCGAAAGATACTTATACATTCTAAGTATAAAAATTTAGAAAATCACCAAACATCTGTGTTATAAGTTTGAAATGTATTTTTTTTTTGTCCGATGCATGGTTTCCAATTGACATAATGTAAGAGTTAAATTGGTTAAAAATAAATAAATTAATTACTATATTTAAGTTCGATATAAGTACTTATTTAATGTTATTACAATCTACATAAAGGGTGTGGAATATACAAAGATGTTTATCACACGTAGCATGTGTGAAAACGTATGTCAAATCAGTAGTATAGGGCGAGAGTTAAACATTAAACTTTTACTGAAAGTCCCAATCATTATAGCTCCTGTCAGGGGGTCAAAAGATAGTTAATTACAAAAGTAGCAAGAAGCAATAAAGGGTTAGTGTTGCTCCAATTGAGATAAAATGCAGTGCGATGTCATTTCCCTAGTTCAAGCAAATGACGCTAACCATCCCTCTAAATGGAAAGAAATTATATTTTTGAACCCACTGAATGCTTTATCTTGAGCAGAGTAACACTTTAACCAATTAATTAATTATATTATTGCAGTTGCACGGATGGACTATATTCTGCATTTTGAAGAGGATAATTATATAAGTTATTCGTAGAAATATAGTATTGAGGTCAATTAACAAACTTACTCATGTCCAATATAAGCTAAAGTTTTCGTACTTCCCAAGGCCAGACAGTCAACGGAATGTTTAAGGGAAAACATTCGGCAAAACCGACAGGATCTCTGGTGGGCGAAGAGTTGGATTCTCCACGACGATAATACACCCTATCACCAAGAACTACTCAGTCTCGTGTTTCTTGTCAATTGAAACATGTGATCCCTTTTGGACCAGCCTGCTCGCAAATTTAGTTCCTCTGTACGTCGTGTTTTCCTTGAAGATGAAGCTGCAACTGAAAGGTCGTCGTCATTGCATCCTTTATTTGTACTTTTAATTTGCATGGCCAAAGTTAAGGCTGATAGCGTTATAACAGTCTCCAACTGACCAATAACATATTCATATATTGTAATTTCATGACTCAAAATCACTCTTGATCCATCAAACCTGTTAATGTAACTTCCATAGAATTTATCTAAATTTATTATTTTACATTTTTATATTTTCTAAAAACTTAAACACCCGGACTGATACCTTTTAAAAATATACAATTCTAATATTGCCTATCTTTCCTCTATTCAGAATTTCTCTATTCTGTATCTTAAATATCTAGCTGATCTCTATCATTGTTCCTCATGAGATCATTTCAAATGATTTCAACATTCTTTCATCACTCATTCAAAGAGTTTCGAATCAGATTCAGAATTCGACTCCATCTGCACAATATATTTAATCAAGCTTCTACTTAGCAATTTTTTCCATTGATCAATGAAAAAGAAAACTTGTTAGCACAAGCCTCTTTCGCCATTGGAATTTTCATTTTTACTGATTGAAATGACTAAATGAGCATCCTCTTACGACTACTTTTAAAAGTTCCCCTTCTATTTAAAGTATATAAACCAAATTAATAGGTCTGACATTAAAGTAATGAGACTGTTAACTTTCCTTTTATTTTGGCAACCCTTCAGCTTACTACGATGTCATATTCGAAATTGAACAGTTCCTCATTTTTACCACAACTTGCGTGGTCCTACACTTATTCATTATAGGTAGCTGTATGGATTACAAGGTATTGTTTCTGACCGTCGCGTCGTCACAAAAAAGTTATCACGAAATATCGAATAGCGATATGCCATCACAATTAGGGTGAAAAAAATTGTACGATCTGATAAAACGTATGAAAACGATTGCAGACTAGTTAACCATGATCACAATACGGTTTTACAATATAAATAGCTACGGCAGATATACGAGGGGCAGTCAAAACATTCCCGGAATTTCGTTGTAACTATTTATTGTCACAAAGTAGGTATACAATTACTTAATCACCTTCAAAATAGATTCCTTCAGCACACACACACACCCTTGTTCCACCGCTCCTGCCATTGCTGGAAACAACGTTGAAAGTCCTGTTTTGTTATCTTCCGAAGTTCAACCGTCGCATTTGTTGATGTCTTCGACGGTGGGAGAACGGTTACCTTTGAGAGCCAGAAATCCGCCGGTGCTAAATTCGGTGAGTAGGGAAGCTGGTAGAGCAGTAGAATGTTCGTTTCTGCGAGCATACCTTTGTTTTGGATTTGACATGACGTGCTTTCTTTGGTCGAGGAGAGGACGTTGTGTGCCATTCTGATGACTGCCGCTTTTGCTCCGGGTCGTACGCGTACTCCCAGGTCTCATCGCCAGTAATGATTGCTTCAAGAAACGTCGGGTCCTCTGTGCGTTTTTCAAAACATTCGGCCGCAGTCAACACACCTGTTTCCAGTTGATCCGAAGTCAGCATCCGCGGGACAAAATTTGATGTTCGCCCTTTGCTCGAACTGCGACATCGCACCAACAGATCACCACACACTCGTACTTGTAAATAATCAAAATAAACCAAAACCATTATGCAAATTATTGCTGAGTAATCAAGAATACATCACAGCAATTAATTCAGACTATTAGGAGGGGCAGCAAAAAAGTTACGACGAAATTCCGGGAACTTTTTGACTGCCCCTCGTATCTTATTAAGCTGCAGGGTGACAATACAAAAAGAAAATATATCTCATTACGTTATTGTCAGACCTTGTATACATATTTGAGAATTTAAAGTAAATAGCAGTAAAAGTGCCACTTTTCAACTACGAGGAAGACCAGACTTTTAATATTTCATTTCCATACAGATCTATGTTTAAAGAATTTCATTTGTGACCATATGTATGAATATTCATTCTCATTTCTTATAAGGTTAAATACATATTGTTTTTCCTGCAGTAACAATTTTCGCAAAGATTTGACTTATGTAATTATTTAGTTTGTTTTCATTTTACTAAACAAAATTATCTTTTAGTTAATTTTGCTACAATATAATTTTCTCAAATCTTGAAATAATGACATATATATAAACGATATACAAGGTGTATCTTTAATGGTGGGTCAAACTTAAGTGATGATGATGGAGAATGACAAAAGACGTGATTTAAGCGAAGAAATTGTGATCCGAAAATGCGTCAGTGCCCGCCGAAAATGGACCAAAATAGAACAAAAATGAATAGAACGAGAGAACGAAGTGTCGGAGAAAGGTCGGGTCAAAGGAACGATTGCAGTATGTGCCCTGTAGAGTCGATTCATGCACACATCGATAAGGAACAGTGGCGGCTCAAGGGGGGCGCATATGACAGCACTCGTTGGGAGCTGGAACATGGGGTCAAACGTACCGGGATGATGGCAAATGACAGAGTAAGCAATGTGAAAGACGGATCCCGAGTTCAACAATGCAGCAATCCCGAGCAAGCGCCCGCCGAAACTATACAGGAATATAGCGAGAACTAGAAAACGAAGTGTCGGAGAAAGGTCGGATCAAAGGAACGATTGCAGTATGTGCCCTGTAGATGCGATTCATGCACACATCGATGCGGAACAGTTTCGGCGCATGCGAAGAAACACAGCAATGTACTGTATTACTAGCGGAGCGTTGGGAAAAGTGCCAGGGTGACGTTCTAGTGCGACAAGAAGTCAGCAGACACGTGGCGGTTCGTTTAGGGCGTCACGAACGCGGTATACAGTGTGGCTGTTGACAGGGGGTGGCAGAATGTGGGATGGCAAAGCCCGTAAATCACCGAAGTGTCAGAGCGCTCCTAGGAACCAGGATCCTTGGAGCACGAAATACGTACGGCATACACGACAACGGAGTGCGGTAGAAGGTCAGGTACAACAATCGTACAGTGGGTGTGGTAATGTAGGACGACACATACTAATGCTAGAAAAGACTGCACATGATACTGGTAGGACGAAAACACAATTAGCTAATGTACTTACATTCACAGCAGCTGTTCAAAATGGCGTCCCTGGGATGCGATGCAGGCATGGCATCGCCGTAATAGGTTTTGGCGCATCCGCTGGAAGATGTCTGGGTTGGTGTGAATCATGTCACAGGCAGCGAGGATGCGTGCAAGGAGGGTTTCTTCGTTCTGGACAGGTGTGTCGTAGATGAGTGCTTTTACATAACCACACAAGAAGAAATCAATGGGGCTCAGATCAGGGGAGCGTGCCGTCCAAGCAATTGGACCGCCCCTTCCGATCCACCTATGCGGGAAGGTATCATCAAGGCTCTGGGGCCCCGTCATGCTGAAACCACATACGTGCACGAACATTAAGAGGTACATCTTCTACTAATGCAGGGAGTGTTTCGCGCAGGAACACTGCGTACACTGGTGCTATTAAGCGCGGCGGTAAGAGATATGGTCCTATCAGCTGGTCACCGACGATGCCTGCCCAGATATTTACCTCAAATCGCTGTTGATGTCCATGCACAATAGTACCATACGGATTTGCGTCGGCCCACACATGACTATTCCGGGTATTGAATACACCCTCTTGCGTGAAACAGGCCTCATCTGTGAAGAGTATGGCGGCAAGAAACTGCGGGTCTTGCAAACAGCGCTGCACTAGCGTTTCACTAAAACAGAACACGGGGTGCGAAGTCTGTAGTATGCAGGTCTTGCACTTTCTCTGAATGATAGGGGTGTAGTTGTTGTTCACGGAGTACTCTCCACACAGTAGTGTGATCAACCCCCACTTCTTGTGCTAATGTTCTAGTGCTGCTCGACAGGTGTTCTGTCAAGAACCTCTTCTTCAAGGTCGGGAGTCCTGGTTGTTCGTCGTCTGCCGCGGTCGTGACTGACTGGGCGCAAGTTTATCGTTTCCCGTAAACGCCGAAACAACCTCGGAAACATGGTGTACTTTGGATGGCGCCTGTCTGGATACCTGGTGCGATATAACCTTGCAGCTGCACGACTGTTTCCATTCGCTCGCCCATACACAAACACCATATCTGCAAGTTCTTCCAACGTGAACGCCATTTCATGCCCGCTTAAGACCACCAGCACAGACAACGCACAGGTACTGATACTGAGCGACTAACCACGGAATAGTAATACGCCGTCTGCAGGTTCGGGAAGGAAACACGTCACCTGCGCAACGATGACGTACATTACCGCCGAGTCATGCGATACAGAGGGCGTACAGCGACAGAGCCTCGTGTTGTTTCCTCTATTTGTGTGCAGCCACCAACGTACGTAACATATGATATCAACGCAAGGGCAGGTGTCGAAATGCCGCTTGTAAAATGTCGACAAGTGTTGTTTGTGGGTTCGGCAATAGGGCTTTCAGGAAACAATGTATGGACGCTGTCGTGTGGCGCATTGTACGTGCCCCAGCGTAGCGACAGCGTCATTCCACGCAACGTGCGGCTCTTGCAATTCGCACTACGAATCTCACATTGCGTACTCTGTCATTTGCCATCATCCCGGTACGTTTGACCCCATGTTTCCGCTCCCAACGAGTGGTCATATGCGCCCCCCTTGCGCCGCCACTGTTTCTTATTGATGTGTGCATGAATCGACTCTGCAGGGCACATACTGCAATCGTTCCTTTGACCCGACCTTTCTCCGACACTTCGTTCTCTCGTTCTATTCATTTTTGTTCTATTTTGGTTCATTTTCGGCGGGCTATAGCTCAGCACTGACGCATTTTCGGATCACAATTTCTTCGCTTAAATCACGTCTTTTGTCATTCTCCATCATCCCCTGAAGTTTGACTCGCCATTAAAGATACACCCTGTATATATGGAGTTTGTTAGCACGTCCATAGATGGATGAGCTGGGCCAATTTAAGAATTCAATTTAAAATATTAATTTAGCGTAATTTTCAATGTGTTTGCATAATGCTTCGATATAATAGATTCAAGTTGAATCGAAGTTAAATATTTTTGTGGATTTAAGATTTTCTTGGGCTTCGACAAGGATTAAAACTTTATGTTTCTTCAATATTTACTTTTCAAATTCTGGTTTAGATGTTACTCACGCAAAATCAAGTGATCAGACAAGTTTCTCTTAACTATTTTGTATTAGGTTAAACAATGTATTTTTCGTGGTAGTAAGTATTCTTTTCAACAGGAGACAAATATGTAAAAATAAATAAATAAATAATAATAAAGAAACAACTATGAACTACTTTCGGTTCCCTGACTCTCCAACATGGCCCAGAAGCAAACAGCCATAATTTGCTTAGAA
>JAGDQP010030150.1:1543-22828 GCA_022664845.1 Lepisma saccharinum | reverse complement strand
TTTGTGGTCAAAAGTATTGTATGGGGATAATGTTTCGGGGTTTAGGTTAGGTTAGGTACATGTGCTTGTGAGCTTTAAGTCTTTGGGAGAATATTTGTAGTGGAAAAATTTCAATACACGTATGTACGATATTTGTGTGTTGAATCCTTGTTGTGCCAAAGGGTTCAATATATACTTGTGAGTTGAAGCTTTGGTGTTCAAAAGTTTTCAATATACGCTAAGTGTATAGTGTATTGAATCTTTTGTGGTCAAAAGTATTGTATGGGGATAATGTTTCGGGGTTTAGGTTAGGTTAGGTACATGTGCTTGTGAGCTTTAAGTCTTTGGGAGAAAATTTGTAGTGGAAAAGGTTTCAATACACGTATGTACAATATTTGTGTGTTGAATCCTTGTTGTGCCAAAGCGTTCAATATATACTTGTGAGTTGAAGCTTTGGTGTTCAAAAGTTTTCAATATACGCTAAGTGTATTGTGTATTGAATCTTTTGTGGTCAAAAGTATTGTATGGGGATAATGTTTCGGATTTTAGGTTAGGTTAGGTACATGTGCATGTGAGCTTGAAGTCTTTGGGAGAAAATTTGTAGTGGAAAAGTTTCAATACACGTATGTACAATATTTGTGTGTTGAATCCTTGTTGTGCCAAAGGGTTCAATATATACTTGTGAGTTGAAGCTTTGGTGTTCAAAAGTTTTCAATATACGCTAAGTGTATAGTGTATTGAATCTTTTGTGGTCAAAAGTATTGTATGGGGATAATGTTTCGGGGTTTAGGTTAGGTTAGGTACATGTGCATGTGAGCTTTGTCTTTGGGAGAAAATTTGTAGTGGAAAAGGTTTCAATACACGTATGTACAATATTTGGGTACAGGTCAGAACGTATAACCGTCAGAACGTATAACTCAAAAATACGTCAGAACGTATACAAAATGCGTCAGAACGTATACAAAATGCGACAGAGCGTATAAACTCTGAAACGTCAAAACGTATAACCTTCAGAACGTATAACTTGAAGAAACGTCAGAAGGTATACAAAATGCGACAGAACGTATAAACACTGAAACGTCAAAACGTATAACCGTTAGAACGTATAACTTGAAAAAACGTCAGAACGTATACAAGATGCGACAAATCGTATAAACACTGAAACGTCAAAACGTATAACCGAGAGAACGTATAACTCGAAGAAACGACAGAACGTATACACAATGGTACAGAACGTATCGTCGAAAAAACGTCGGAACGTATAATCATGGAACAGCTAGTAAAGGAAGAGTAGGTGGCAACGATGATTGAATGGTAGTGGCACCTAGCGACTAATGTGCATTCTATCCGCACCACATTGTTGCCAGCTTCAACCTTGGTATAATTCTAAATGCATTTCAATGTATAACACGAAAACGTATTACTCTCAGATCGTATAATAGTCCGAACAATTAAAACAAAGACGTTAGAACGTATAAACATAAACGCCGCCATAGCATATAATTCGACAAAAGCCAACAATACGCGTACTTAAAAGAAATATCCTTATCACTGACGTTATGAAAACTTCATGAGCTCATGGGGATCGTAACCAGAATGACAATTCATTCTAGATATTTCATATCTTTTTATTATAATAAATTCTAGCTGCAATAATACTAGCAAAAGTACTCACCCGTTGGTGTGGGATGAAGAAAATATATTAGCAACAGTTATTGGACAATTCACCACTACTCGCTTCCACGTTTCAGGCTCTGCATTCTCCTAAGTCCACCTACTTGAAAAATGGCAGATCGACTGATGCCTTCCGCCGATTTTTCCACGATTATCTCGGAAACGGTTCATCATAGGAAGAAATGTCAAAGCAAATAGACAAGACAGGAGAATTTCCTACAAGACTGATACTTTGGCTTTTCTTGGGATCTTTTCATACTCGAAAAAATGTTAATAAATACTGGGGGAATATAATTATACGCCCAAATGAACCATTTTCGCCAGATATACCTCATTTCTACTATGATTAGTTAATTATCTCTTGTTTATTTTATAATAGATTAAATGGAATAATAGATAAGCTCATTAGCGTAGCTAGAACCCCACCCTGACCAGTGTCGATTTCAGAGAGGGAGCAGGGGCGCGTGCCCCTACCCATTAAAGAGAACATTAGCAGCATTATTTAAAAAAAATAATTTCAGAAAAAAGTTTCGATTTTTTCTCGGATCAACCTAATGTATATATAGATATCAATTTTGCGGGATGCCAGTATTTTATTTCATGATAAAACTGAGGAATATAAGGGAAAATATGATAAATTTATTCCCAATAATTCACTTAGCGGGAACATAGAGGAATTGTTCCTTGGTCCCATCTGATGAAGTCTTCACTTTGCACTTTTCAATTTGCACAAATTCAATAAAAGCTAGGAACTCAAACTTTTAAGAGTGAAGTGCGGAAAATATTTTCGTATCACACACTTTTGAAAAACTTTTAGAAAAATTCATGAAACACGTTTATACTCAACTCTTAAATTTCTGCAAACCGAAAAGTGCAGAGCGAAGACCGTTCATGAAATAGGACCGCTTTCACCTTCGCCAACTCATGTATGACGTTCATGTCATAACGAGTTTCTATGTTCTGGCTTATATCATGCAATTCAATCACTTATTTGTAATCCGTATCTCCTCAACATCTCGAATTAACAAGGGACACTAGCGAGAAGTGTGCGCCGAAAGCAGAAATTTTTATACCAACTTCAAAGAGATCGAAAATGTCAACATTGATAACCCGATGACATTACATTTTAACTTCTATTATATATCCAATTAAGGTCAAATTCACCAAACTACACTTTACATGTATGCATATTTTTGTTTTATAAGAAAATATTCCTCCTATTTACCATTTTAAAATGATATTTGTTCCCAAATTGAAATTCCTGGATCCCGAAATAGTTCTAAATTAAAAAAATAACAACGTTATATTTTATTCTTGTTTTGCTATTAGGAATTCATCTGCGAAGTTTGGTTCTTAAATTAAGCTCCTGGGTTCTAACCAAACAAAGTTTGAAGCCCTGTCTCTCAAAAGTGAAACAGAATTCCAGAAATGATAAGAGACACATTATTTCTTGCTATGGTGTCAGAAATTTATGTGCGGAGGTTTGCTGTTAACTTCTAGCTCTGTGTTCGAAGAGACAACAAAATCAAAATGTTAATTTTTCAAAACAAAAAGAAAACTTCAATTTGTCAGTTACTTCTGGAATTCAGTAGCTAATGTTTACGTATGTTGTATGGTGTTAGAATACTTTTGATATTAGCCTAAAATTTTCTGCCTTCGGCGCACACTTCTCGATAGTGTCTCTTGTAAGCCCACAGACAAGAAAATTTCCACACCGTCTTGTATCTAGTCATAGTAAAAGAAGAATATTTCTGCTTGAGGGGGCAGAGCCAACGACGGGTTCTTTTTTACTGTGGTATCCACAGCAAAGCTAATCCACTTACACTAGCATTCCACAATTCGCAAATTCAATCTTCGGGCCCGTATTTAACAATCTCATCAACAAGTCCTCCCTGACGATAAAAGGGCTGAAACTAAAACATTATGTTTCGATTTATCGCAATAGGGGCTAATGTGTATTTTGTATTTTTTTTTTTTTTTTACATTTTCCGGTTACTTTTATTATTATTTTCTAATAACGTATTATCCGATTGGTACTTCAACTTAGGCCCCCGCCGGCTCCTTAACACGTCATGTTCCATACCCTATCTCAAATTGAGCCATATATGCCTAAAAGCAATACATCAATTCAATAACTAAAGCAACTCTTTCCTGTAAGGCGGCTACTGTAATTTGATCCTAAATAAGACAGTTGTAATTACTTAAATTTCCTTGAACTAATTTGAAATAGTTCTAATCGAAATTTAGCTTACTTGTAGATTTCCCGCTACATATGCAACCAGAAACGTATTTAGGAGAGGTTTCTGACCCCTGCAATTGAGAGTTCTTTCGTATGATTCTAGAAGCCATCCACATATCATACGCAAACACATATTGGACCCCCCCCCCCCGGAAATCTGTGAATCTCTCAAAATACTCAAAACCAATTTCTTAATACGTGCCTTTTTTAAAACCCATTAGTAAGGAGTTTCTTTCGAGTCTTCTTTCGAAATTATTACTTTTCAAATTGTTTGTCAATTAATTGCACTAGGTAATTAGTGTACTTTTCAAACATTTCGTTCTTGTTAAGAGAAATTGTTCGCCACAGAAAAAGCCATTTTTTAACATTATTTACCATTTGTTCTCTATACATATTACGCATGATAACTTCCCTGGCTTCACTATGAATAGTTCGTCCAATACCCTCATTTAACAAATTATCGAACAAATGATGAAGTTATTTGTACACGAAGCAAACACGCACTATGAAAAATCACAGCAGTACCGGAGTTACACTGTCTAAATCTCAATGATACCAACGTGAGAATTTTCATACGTCTGGCAACGCTGATATTTTGCATGGTTCGGGAAAAGATAAGATTTTTTAAAAAAATATTGGACTTATCTAAAAGGAAAAGGAAAAGGACCCTTCGTCACGCCGCGCATGCAAACTTGTCGGCTGTCGATAATACTTTATGTGGAAATACTATAAACTGAAATGATTCCATGTCAGTGGTGCTATGAAGCTAGTTCGCAACCGTTTGATCGAACTAGCTGTTACTCTATCTGGTCAAGTGTTTTTATTAGACAAAAGAAAGCATAATCATAGCCTGATAAACGAAGGTGGTGGTAAGGGGATTTCAGCCAGGGCTGTACTTGAGGGTATACGGAGGTATATGCCGTATATCCTCTAATTAACGTTACACATTAACGTATACCTTATGCAAAGATGTGTATACCATCTACTTCATTTTCGTCAGTTTATTTAATTTTCCAATTACCCAGGTGAGGTTATTACAGTCAAATACTTTTGTTGACACTCGAGCGGAAACACAATGTTGAGAAGGGGTAAGAGAGCATAACTACATGGTGCGCATCAGGATTTTATCGCAATCTGTTGATTGTAATATTAATTTTGTAGCAATAAGCATATAGTGTGCAGTCAATTTGAGCAGAATTTTAAATATGTTAACTTGAGAGGTCTCTTGCGGCAGGTCTTGAATAATATATGTTTCACTTATGTTTTGAAAAGCAAGGCAGAGGTTTGACTTTTCGATGTATGGGAGTAAGTCTCCGAATGGGTTGAGCAAGTGAGTTTTATGTAGAACTGTACCTGAATGATAACTGATATAGGTGCTTCGTGCTTGTGCAAAGGTTTCAACAATCTTCTTGTTTTTCCTTCCCTCAATGTAAAAAATTATTCACATAATTTCATTGTTATTCCCCACTGGACAAACTTCTCTGACATATCCCTGACACCAAAACAATGAAAAAAGTCCACATAAACATGGGGCCGATTCCGTTTAATTTTCGCCAGAAAGCCTAACAGCTACACATTTACCTCCAGGCCCCGTGGTCCAACCATGGTAAACAAGTAAAGAATAGCAAAGAAAGCAAATTATTTAAAATGTTCCCTTATTTTATTTTCTAACTTCTACATTGAACATACATTCATTTCTGGGAACAGGAATGTGCCTTGCGGGAGCTACCAAAGCACTCGATCCACATAAAAGCTTCACATCCTATATATCTTGTAACACGTTTCACTCTCTTTGCGGCTTCATTTCTGTTAGTAGTTTGTCTTTTTGTTTTGTGGCACCCTGTGGAGTGACTTCTTGTTTTCGATTTTCTGCCTTTCACCTCGATGAGCGAGTCGGATGGTAGAAAAGCATGACTCTCCACAATGTCAATATTCATTGTCATGCATAGATTATAGCGAGTGAGTGAAGTTCTCCGTCTTAGCCAAGTAGGGACGGAATAATGCGGAACCGGAAGTAAGATATTATGGTCAATAGTAGCAGTCTGCATTAACGATTGTGTTCGCGAAAGGACCTCAATGAAATTCATTTGCCCTGGGCCCCAGATTGCCTTGCGCCGCCACTGTTTACAAGTAGGACTTTCTTGTGCCCAACAGTTCAAGTTGTTATTGTCAAACATCAGTTCTATCTGAAAGGAAATGAGGTAATAAGAACGGTGTTTGTTTGGAATGCATATATTTTCTGCTTGATATTTTAGAAAGACATTCTTCCATTAGTACAATATAATTTCTATATATATATTTTTGTTTATGCATGACTAAACAGAAAAACATGAGGCGCTCTAATTGAAGAATTTATAAAGTGATTGTACATATGAGAACGCGCCCCATACTTTTTCTTTTGAGTCATGCATAAACATTTTTTTTTTACTTTTTAGTAGGAATTGTTTAAGAAACGTATGTCTAAAATGATTTTTTAACCCAAATCCTAAAGCGTTCTACAACCAATTAAACGCCACAACGTTGCAGGCTAGTAGTCATTTGTAATGTTTAAAAAATATTAAAATATGCTTTAAAATATGTAAATATATAGAAATATATTAAAGTAACAATAGAATATTGTATTGTCAACCGACTTATGTCGCTATGCAAATTTTTACCATTCTATAACGTCGAGAAATGAGTTAACTTTGCAAGATTGAGGACACCACAAACCATTGTGAACTAAAGAAAATAATGTAAAACGAGAAAGGATTTGAAGTTGATTCCTGAAGCTTCTGAATTCAATATATTTTCAAGTTCCTAGAGTTTGTAATTTCTTTACACATTGTGTTTCACGTTTTCGGTTGGAAAATGTCTTAGAGTTTGACGTGGATTTCAAGACGTTTTAATATTCTTACAAATACCGCAGTTTAGTTAAACATTTTCGTGTTTACTTTCATGATTTGAAAATATGTCATTCTTGGCTTCAATTCCTGGATAACTTAGATCTGGTCGTTATCGACAAAGAGCCGGATAGACGAAACAGAAAAGAGGACGCAGTAAATATTGTTTATTTATGAGAAGAGAACAGGCTGATGACCAATTAAACCATTATATCAATAAAATAAAAAAAACTCAAATAGATTAACACTATTTTCACATACACAAATCAAATTTGGTCTCTTCCACTGCAAAAAGGCAAGGACAGTATAATGACGAACTCACAAATCTGGAGAATATGTACTACTTACAATGAAATATGTAGAACTTGTATCGAATTGGATACATGTGATTTGTTTTCGAAAGCATTTAGAAATATTGTAATAAAAATGTGTGTAAATGAGCATTGTAAATATCAACACTGCAATTGAAGACCTGAATTTAAAAACATCCCAAGTTCACTTTTATCGTATTTTCATTTTTTTTCTGTTCGTCGGTATCTTTGTTCCAAGGACTATCCACTTGCAAAAATATTACATCCTAATCCAACCACAGACTCCCCTTTTTAATACAAATAGTTTCAGCTCAAAAGGGTAACATACGATGACCTTGAACTATTATTTGTTCCTCTTGAAAAATATACTCCAGTGGACTTGGGATGTTTTTCAATTCAGGTCTTCAATTCGGTTATAAAGCATGTTGTGTTGACAATAAATAAAATAAATAAACATAAAAATAAAATATAGAAAGAACATATAAACATTTTATTTTTGTTTTGTATTTTTCAAAGTATAATTTTCTCTGGGTAGTGGAGTGCGAGGGCCCTTTCTCGCTCCCCGATGGCGTCCTTGGTAAGAGTTGATCTGCGTAAACTTAATTTCTTTGTTTCCATAACCCTTCTCTTTCCGCCTTTTCGATTGTGCACACAAGTAACAAAAGAATATAACAGAATGTGAGTGATTGTTGATGCGCATCCGAAGTCAGTCTAGCATCCCTGCACTTTAGCACAGCAGGTAACAGTCACCAAACAGGTCTTTGTGTACGGGACGTTTGTTGTTCTCTACCTAATTTCTTTGGCAGCTAATTGATTTTTCTGAGGTGACAAGAAAGGAATGTAGTCCAAAAGAAGTTATTTTTTTAGAATAAATGCAAAACTGCTACCAAGATTTCATTGCGTATTACCATAACTGGCTTCTTTGCCACCAAATTCATGGAACTTCTCAGAATTAAATGTCAAGAACGAACACCCCGCTTAAGAGGGGTGTTCAGTGATTTTACTTAGGAGGGTGCTGTTCAAGTATAGGGAGGGTATTAGGGGTGTTGAGGTATATAGGATGCCTCCAAATAAATATGAGAAGATATCAAGTGAAGTTATGAAATGTAAAATAAAAATGTACCTTGGTATTATACAGAGTTGAGTAAACTCACCTTTGAAATGAGCGCAGCTCAACTCAAACTCAAGTCGCAAAAAGTGGGCTAAGCCGCTTAAAATCCGATTTTCATAAGTGAACTCACTCAAACACGCGCTTGTTTTATGTGATCATAGGTTCAACTCACGCTCATTTTTTATGTTATTTAAATAACGTAAATATCGAGGGTCCGGAGCTCAGTTAGTAGAGTATATTCTAATCGGATGTTCTTGAATCCGAATCCAGAGGTAGACTAGCCCGACTGAGATTTTTGTAGGAATTTTCTGTCATATTAGGCTAATGTCAGTATAGTACGTTCGAATTAAGACATGGATGACTTGCTTCCCAAATCCTTATGCTCTATCCTACTCCGACTTAAAGACCATAAATACAATTCAATTTAATTCAACAAAAATCCCAAAATTTTGTCATGACCTTATTTGTATTTATAATACAATACGCATCACATACAGAGCATTTGAAAAGGTGTTACCAACTTTCAAGGTGAAAAGCTGTCTTAAAAATATAGTAAAATACATATATACAGTGAATTTATTCTTAGGGGCAACAAATACTACTCGAAATTTCTCTCTCGACAAGAACAGAACCAGATACGACAAATCACTAAATTGGGGTAAGGAGGAATGTAATAACAAGAATGGTATTATTAAAAATTTTAATAACTCGTTCTTTTTCTTCTTCCTCCTCCTCTTCTTCTTCTTCTTCTTATTATTATAAACAATGATACTTAATGCAAAAATACACATACATACTTACTTACTCTATGGCTTACGGAACTTGCAAGTTCATCGCCGCAGTAACAAACGTTCGCCATAGTGTTATATCGTGAGCAAAATCAAGCCAGTTTTCATAATAAACAGCTACTTCTCGAAGATCTCTTCTAATATTATTCTTGCAAAATTGTCTCGGTCTTCCTAACGATCTCTTTTCCTATTACTTAACAACCACGATGGAATATGATCTTCGCTTTCCCCTATACGTTCTACACGGTCTGTTCACCTAGAAAGCCTGTTTATATTCAGTCCAGAAACTGTTAACCTTCCGATTAATATCAAGAAAGCTGAAATAAAAAATATACAGAACAGTTATTCTGCCAGTAATGCTTTACGTTTGCGAAAGTTTGAGCATGGTCTTTAAGGCAAACATAAATAACGTGTTTTTGAAAATAAGGTTTCGAGAAATGTGTACGGGACAAAATTGGACGAGATGGCTGGAGAATGGAGGGGACTCAACGGACTGTACGACTCACCCAATGTAAGAATAATGAAATCGCATAAGAAAATTACTTTTTATTATTTGATGCAGTTCTTCATTTAGGTCTTAAAACGAACAACACTTTTTACTCTAAAAATGGACTTCTGGGCTTTTGCTTGTTACCTCATTTCCAGGCATTCGGCAGAATCCTAGAACATTGAAAAAGAACAATTAATTTGATATTAAGACCCATAGACTGAATTCAATTTGATATTCAGACCAGTACTTTTCATTTTTTTTTATACCCACGGACCGGGAAGAAGCCACTAAGTTAGAGGTTTATTTGACGTTCAAAGGATAGCAGAATATTTTCAGATTCTAATTGTTTTGAAAAGGAAATGTGAACTTCAGTCTCAATTTCAAATTGTTGAAACCTACAAAATGAGTGTTAAATAATTGAATGAGGACCGGTACAGCAGTTTCGCGGAGCGGTGCCGTTCCGCGGACCGGCGGTTGAAAACCACTAACCTAGACCATACTTGAAGGGGATAGGGTAGCGGATTCGTACGATATGAATAGGTAACATTACGAATAATGGGGCTGATCCGCCCCCTCCCTCTCCAAAACAAGCAAAATATATGCGAGAGAAACAGTAGAATAGGTATCGGCAGTCAATACTTTTTTTGCCCCATAAGAAAGTATCCATTCTCACTATGAATTGATTTGCATTTTTAAAAATATTTTTTTTATATTAGCATCTTTAATAATGTTTCTCAATAGATCATGTATTAGCTTATTTTGTAGTTTTCGCAGCGCCCATTTCTAGGTAAGAGAACACAAAATTATAGGAGGGGGATAGTGTCTAGCACGATGGGGGACAAATAAATTAATAACGAATGAAACGCTGTACTTTAGTCACTTTTCGTTTGTATTTACTTAGTTCATTCAAAACAAATTTGTTGGGCAGAGTACATTAGTAGCAGTTATATACGTTTATTGTTTCGAAATTAGTGTGAACATTTGAGAAAACGAAAAATAAGACAACCTATTTAACTGCTTATTTTAGCTTTGGGTGCCTATTTCGCCTGCTTGTTTTGACATTTTAGTGCCTTTTCGCCTGCTTGTTTTGTATTTTTAGTGCCTATAAATCCTAGCTTTACACATAATATAGGTATTATACTCTTTTACAGGTTCAAATACTCTATACTCTTTCCTTTATTTGAAAATATACCTTTTCCTTATTTTCATATTTTTAAATGTATTTTCTAACTGGATACCTCGCAATTTATAATTTCAGAATCATTAGTAACATTATACAACGCATGTAACTTGTATAAGTCATGATCTAATCTAACGTGAGAAAGAATGCATGTACTAGACTTTCAAGTGCATGTTTTACTGTAAATTTAAGTGTCATTATCACCAGAAGACTTGAACTGCAGTAAAGATTTATCCACTTTTCCTAGTGTCTTCTGTAGCACTTTTCCTACTGATTTCAAAGAGGGTAAACTCTGCCTGTGACTGGAGATGACTCGATGATTTCATAGGTTCGAAGTGTCCAATCAATTACGAAAGTTGGAGCGGCTTTGGATTGCAATATTTATAGTAATTTGAAGAGAGAAGTGCACTGAATTACTTATGCTTTAAATCTAGCAGCAGAAGATTCAAGTAAACGTCTGAAGTTTCGCGGGTTCGAATCCCGCCTGGGGCATGCATGTTTTGTAGATTTTAACAACCATTGCATTCATACAATCGTAGCGAGCCGAAACCAAAGTAACTAAAATGTCTATGCAAAATAAAGTTTATCGAAGTTTTACGATTCAAGTAAGTGGTAAATGTCAAGGGGTGGTCATTAATTGGGCATGCTTCGAGAAGGAAGCTTTATACGCTAAATAGTAGCAATAATAACAATTCCAAGTAATTCTCATGTACTTCATGTTTGGTGCACACGCGCCTTTAGAGAACTCTTTGTAGTCAACAAATTTCTGGTCACCCTACTTAATATAAATTGCTATTTTTGTAGTAATGAACATATTATGTTGTCTGAGATCCAGACCATGGATAAAATTATATATTTTGCACACTTTTCATTAATACCTGTAGTTAGTTGCAGAATTTATAAATTATACATTTCTAAGTTCAAACTACAATGAAAAATAGTTTCTTGTCACCATGTGACTTTCTCTTTTCCCATCAAATTCCAGTCAAAGCATCCACAATAACAATACACAATGTGAATTTGGAAGCCACCCCTTTCCTTCCCTTCCCTTCCCACTCTTGCCCTAAAGGGAAGGAAGCAACTCAGCTCGATAATGTCCAAGTGGTCTGTTGTTTGAAATGAAAAAAAAAAAAAGTACCGGTACAATTCAAGATGAGTAATTATGATTCTGTTTCTTCCACCGCCGCCATATCTAAATACAACGGGCGGTGTAACTCGTGGCCTAAAAGATCTCTTCTCAGCAGGGTTTCCTTCAGAAAAATATCTCCAAGTGGAATTGAGGGTGGGAGGTTGTACATTCGCTGTAAAAACGTATTACAGAAACATAACATTTAGTATATTATTATCTAACCTATATTCATGTGCTAGGTAGGCACTTGTGACCTGGGCTTGTTACTTGCAGTCCTCAGACATGTCACGGCATAAACATACTTTAGTGTCTGGGTTATAATTATCAGAATAATGAAAAACTAAATGCAATCTTATCGCAATACCTTTTCCGTGACTGTACCCATTGAATATGTTTTTCTAAAGAGTTATGAGACTAGGATCCATATAAAAACTTTATTTTGAATGAACTACTTTTTGTAAGTTTGACTTCGGCCCGTCATGATTATGATTGCGATGCTAGTTAAAATTAACATTCATGCACCAGGCGGGGTTCGAGTGAAGGACCTTCGAGTCGCTGGCTTATCAGCTCAAGCCACAAGGCTACCATGTAGGTTCTAGAGTCCATGTGGGTCATTCTCCAGAAATGGAGGATTTTGTGAAACTTCATTTTTCTCACAAATGATATGCCCCCAAATTACTTGCTTTGCTTCTATTTGTTTCTTAAAATACATCTGATAACTGGGCCAGTTTTTATTCACTCTCATATTTTATTAATATTTATGTGATTTAGTCCCAAATATGCTTAATATCAACTCCATGGAATGAAACTCACCTTCATTTTCATGTTTGAGACATGTTTTCAGTATCTGTTTTTAGTTTTTAGTTTTCCAGTTAATTTTCAATAATTATTCTTCAGAATATTTAGTTCGAAACACGAATCGTAATTAAATCTAAAATAAATATTTTGGTGAGAATTACATTTACTGAAACAAATGACATCCGCTTTTTCATCACCTTCATGGGCTTACAAAATGTTATAATAAAAGTGTGAAGCTGGCAACACTGCGCAACATTATTGCAAGCGTTAGACAGGACGCATCCAGCTTAGTCTCGTTTGAGTGGACCTAGAAAGAAAATGCTTCCACAGTCGACTTATTGTAGAATAGAAAATTAAAATCAGGTGTGTCTCACTTATTAATCATCAACCCCATGGAACTCATAACCACAGTATTTTATTTTAATTTCGGTTTCTTATAACCATGAGAAGAAGCCAAACATTGATCACTTTATTCATGCTTCATTGTAGAGTTCCATTCTCACTGTACGGAACATGGAAACGCAAACAGTTAAAAAAATGTCAACTCCATAGGCATCAACTGCATGGAAATCACTCTATATTTTGTAAATGGAATAAATAAAACCAAAGTGTTGCTCTCTGAGTACCTTCAAAATATATCCAAAATGCCTCCAAGATTCCTACAAACTAACATCTTCACAATTTAAAATAGTTTTTAAAAAAATATATCCAAAAAGCCCTGTATCTGGAGAATGACCCATAAGAGGTCATAACAAGTTCCTAATTTACTGAATTGGTATTAACGACCTAAACGAGCTGATGAGTTTTATAGACTGCACCTACAAATTTTGTTAAAGTGGGCTCCAATCAACTCCGTTTAATAAATCCCGTCAGGAATTGAACCCGTAAGCACAATTCACAAGAAGCGCACTAACCTGTCGACCACCCCAAGGTCAAAGAGTTCTTAAGAACTGTTCGGTATTGTGGAGGGAGCATGGCGTCTGTATAAGTTGGTTTGGGAGGGATCCACAGCTTTCTAGGGGATGTAAGGCGTGTTTTGGTGTGAAATGCATATTAAATATATGTAATTACACTTAAAATTATAGTAATTCTGCATAAAACTGAATTTCCAGGTGGACATTTTCTGTGCTATTCATAAACTGGCTATTTAAATTGGTACATCGTTAGCTTCACATTCAGAAGCTCTTCGGTTCGCGTCCAACACCGGTGATCCTGACTGACGTTGTACTCAGACATACAGCCTAATGTTGTGATGGTACACTTAGTTAGGATTTACTGCTTTTGATATATTGTATTCTCTAGCTCAATCTTCAGTTATTCCATTATTCCTATATCCGTTTCTTGATTATATGCCATTATCCGGATATCCGTTTGTTCGTTTTCCGAATATCGATCTGATCAATCGAATACAAGTTTTCCTTTTTCCGTTACCTGATTGGCATCTGGAAACCAAGAATTCCACTAACGCCTCAAACCAAAGGAGGCCGAAGGAAACGTTTTTCAAAATTGAGCTCAGTTCTTGATTTATTTGGTAACAAAAACTGACAGTTTCTTTACATCTGGAAGACATATTTGATTAAATGTGCTGATCAGAGTGAAGGAAAGTATCTAGTTTCATTGTCAATATTTGAATCCTGCCTCCCGATTCGTAGTCAGACGCGCTACCAGCTGAGCCATGGCGACAGCTAAGCGTGAGAAAATAGCGCTATTATGCGGAAGCAAGTGTATCTCTTTGTATAAATTATTGCGTGAGTATCTTGTTGTTTCTAAATTTTACACTTTTACTAATGACAATCACGTATCGTTCTGCACGCTTTGGTTGAATCAATCCCTGTCAATAGGGAGTTATTAATAATAATAATTTCGGAAAATTAATTATGTAGGATTGCTATTCAACTCAATGAGTAACCCCTTAGTTATTCAAATCAATTTCCACCCCTATCTAGAATTTACTGGGTCAAGTACCTTAAGCACTCTGATCAGTACATAGTACCTGTACATAGGTACAAATGAAGAGTGCCTAACCTAACAATGCTCCTTCCATAGCCCAGCACAGAAGTTACAGAAGTTTGTACAGAAATCTATTTGAAGTGAAAATGTATTTCCAGACAAAGGAGAGGGTGTTCTTCTGGACAACTTACTTGACTTGACACTTGACAGAATCCTTACTTTGTTAAATTGTTCATCCTCGAGAATTGTTTGATATTTCCTTAACCATATGCACTTAATGTATACTTAGGGCCTACAGTTTTAAGTGGATTCCAATTTTCAAACAACTGAATTCCAGTCAATATGACCAGATTGATCGTAGTTGAAACCGTGTCGTGCAGGTCATTATCGTGCTCTTGTCGTACCAAAATTTTAGTCGCCGTAGCTCAGTGGTAGAGCGTTGACGTAGCATTCGGGAAGTAGTGGGTTAGTTCCACCGGTCAACCATCCTAACGGAGGTTTTTCCAGGGGTTTTCTTCAGTTACACCAGGCAAATGCCGGAATTGCACCTTCAACTTAAACCTTAGCCGAGACCTTCCAACATCATTACCCCCTCCCCTATTCTGAGTCTTAGATGGCTAAAGGCTATAAATAAAAATTGAAAATTAAATTCAAAATTCGTACCAAAATTTCATGACGTGTTCCCCGTGTACACAGAGTTTAAAGGATGACGAAACAGATTGTATCTTTCTACTTTTTATTTTTGAAAAAATGTCTTTTACTATTTCTGTTCTGTTTCGTGCTGTAAATAAAAAGAAAATCCTTAGTTTGTTTTCCTAAATTTCTTTTTTTTCTCCTAAATTTCGTTTTTTAGGTCAGTGTTTTGTAATACAGCTAACGCCTAGTTAAGTAAGAATTACTTTTATTTATATAACTAAGAAGAAATACAGCATAAACTAAATTCTAGATACTGTTAGATTACAAATATATTTGGTATATGTGAAATATTCGGTCTTGTGCAGTTCTCAGTGCTGCCAATTAAAAGAAAATCTTCCATGCCATATCTGCCCCAAACTTTGCTTATACATCATTCAACACAATGGGAGAAAGTTTTGGGTGTCCCCGACCTCAAGAACCCCAATTGATAGGGTTACCAAATTATTTCAAACTTCAGCTTATAGAAATTACAAATCTACAGGTGTTAATTGATGTACATTCAATGTTTGCACACATGTACATTAGGTACTGCTACAGGGTATACAGGCACCCAGGAGCAGTAGTTATCAGTGTTGTCATCCAATTTTGAAAATTCTATATTTTAAATTTGATACCGTTGGACGTATACACCAAATTTGACATACAAGTTCACAAGGCCGGACTGGCCCGGCAGAAAACCCACGGGCCTCCCGTCAGTCCTTTTGTCTTGGAAGTGTTGGGTTTTAACCGGTCTTCCGAAATTAGCGATTTTGACCAGTTGTTAGAGTTGTTATGACCGACAGAAAGAGCCGGCCGGGTGGCTGAGTGGTCTGCGGTGGTAGGCAATTGGCTCGAAGGTTCCGGGTTCGAGTCCCGGCAGAGGTATGGTGTGGATTTTAACAGCCAAAGGGGAATCGTGACGGGCCGAAGTCCAACGTTACTAGACTGCCCCATATAAACATAACGTTTACTAAGTTTTACCGACAGAAAGACAATCCTGAAGTTATAAAGAATCTCAGCAGACGGTCCTCACAAATCGCCAGAAAGGGGGCATGTAAAGTTTAATGTAAGTTCAAATTACTTTAACATAGTCATATTATTTTGAGGGACTACATTTACGTAATACCTTGTATTTTGAGACCTAATCAGTATGCTAATGGCACTTGGAAGTATTACTTGGAGCCTATGCGCCAAAACACCCACTACCATATTGGCCATTTGGTTACCAGTCCGCCCCCGCATGTGTATTATGTTCTGGGATAGTTCATGTGAGTACTTCCGGCGCCGGAGTTTTCAGTGTTGCCAACCAATTTCAAAAATAATAAATTTTGAATTGCGTCTATTTCGTTGAATGAATCAGCATCAATCTTGGTACTTACGTACTGGAACACGTCTTAGTGATACTAAAGATCCCACAGTTGATAATGCTGCCAATCAATTATATATTTTTTTTTTAATTACTTCCATATTCTTCGATGTATCAAGTCACGGGCTTAGTTCCCCAAACCGCACGACTTCTAGGTCGGCTACAAGAATATTCATTATTAATCTACTTATTTATTAATAAGAACCCAGATGCAGCAGTAATGAATAATGACTAATTTATACTGAGTTGCCAAACAATAAAGGTAAACAATCAATAGAAAATAATATAAAAAATTATCATAAAGGATTATGGATTTATACAACTCCTTAAATATGCATATAACAATATATTTTTGTTACACTGTCTGTATCAGCGTATATTCGCTGGAGGTTTATTGCTAACTACACCAAATAACTTAAGTCTATATATCCTTCGATCATTCCTTATGTTTCTCAGGAAGAATATTTAGGAAGGTGGCATAAATAATCGCATCATTTGCCTCGTAAGGCTGCAGGGAAAAGACAATAGTAAATTGTGATAAATGTCAGGATTTTAACTCCAATCCTGCTGACTACATTGACTATCTGCAGTGTAAAGCAATAAATTCTTGCTGTCTGAGAAAAAAACGACATGTTCAGAAAATCATGAAGAAAACATGTTTTTATTGGAAATCCCTTCACAGAAAAGAAAACTGTTTTTACAACATTAATCCTGTTTAATATTCGATTTACACTTAGTTTTGTTCAAATTAATATGGATCGCACAGCTTTCATTTATTTCGTGTCTTAGCTTGTGGTTTAAAAGTAATCCACATGAATAAGTTGAACTGAAAATTATTTTAGTCCTTTCTTTAAAGCCCATCTTTATGAATCTACGAATGTGACTTAGAATATTCCAAAGAGTTTAAAATAAGTCAAACAATATAATATAGTTTTGCGAAATGCTTGAAATAGCGGCTGTGGCATAAATACGTTGTTTTTTATGTACATCAACAGGAAGTAATCACAAACAGTCACACCTGATACAGGATGCAACGAAATGTGATCATTCCTTGAAATGATGAAGTTTCTTAAAAGTCGGTGCAGGGCATCCATTGAAATCCGCGCACAGTAAGACGTAGCACCATCTTGCTGGAACCAAAATGGTTCATTTGAAGGGAATACAAATGAAGAAAACTCACTGATATTGCGTCTTACTATAAAAAATATAAATACATTAAGTGCACCCTTACACTTTACCATTTGTAAAATATGAACAGACACGTTCATTATTATTATATTTTTTAAAAAAAGAAAGAAAAGTCTTGAAGATGAGTATCATTTCGACGTTGACACTCAGACAATCTGCGATGGAAACTGTCCATGGTACATTCCAACATGTGAAGAGGAATGTTTCTAATTTAAATACGGTGTTGTTCCCCGTGAACTGCATCAACACCTGAGTCGCAGTCAGAGTATACGGTCAAATACTTTCCTTTTCGAGAATGAACATGAACGAGCAATCGTACTCGAAGATATGTCGTCATAATTATCATTTTCTTGCATCTGAACTTGAACATTTCCTTTCTCCGAAACTGTATCATTTCATGGATGACGACATTTCGCGGCATTCCGTATGAGGTTTGACTGTTTATGATTACTTCATGTGGGGGAAATTTAACAGAAGGTCTATAGAAGGCGTCCAGCATCGTTGATGAAGATGATGATGAGTGCTCTGCCCGCAGGCAGCTCCTGATTCAAAGGTCCCTGGGCAAGGCTAACCGATGGTGGTTTGCCTTTGCCTTCCATCGGATGAAGATAACGTCCTAAGGACGGGAACTATAGTTTAACACAGGTTCCGAACCACTTAAATGTCTCCACTGGGATCGAACCCGTGTCCCCTTGATTACAAAGCATCAAGCGTTACCACTCACCCATATGGTATACTCACGCATCGTTGCAGAGCTGACAAAGAACGGTTATACTGAAATATATATAACAAATGGTAATGCTTTAGTACGCAGCGGACGTGTTTGTGATTTTTATAATAAAACGAAGTATCAATTTCATTGCATTTAAAATAACCATTTTTATGTAACATCCAGTAATATCTTTAGAGATATTAATTTTGTTCTTTTTTACAAAACTCCTAGTTTCGTGAGTACGGTTATTTGTAAATGTTTAGTTTTCAATGATTATGGAAATTTCTCAATGGTCATAACAAAGTATGAGATTAATGAATCATAATTCCCGCAGCAAAACTGGTGATGATAATTATTATCTTTGCATTTTACCTTTGGAGATATTCATGAGCCGAACATTAAAAAAAATGTTGAATAATAAGAAAGGATGGAAAGTAACCTAATATTTATAAGCACAAACAGAAAGAAGTAAAGCTATTTAAAAAAGGAGATAAAAATCTTTATGCAACCCCAACTTTTCAGTTAATAATCCAACACGTTACCATTATGTCAAGCCAAAAGCTAGTTATAGTACTGTAATTTATCCTTCACGTAGCTAGGCAATTAATAACAGACTCCATGCGTTATATATATATATATACTGTTCCAAAATTTGACTCCTGATCCAACTGAAACCTTAGGAGGGTCGATTTCATGAAGATAGGAAGTAAACCTTAATTTTACTTCATATCTTCATGAAATCGACAGTCATGATATATATCATCATCATCATCATCATATTCAGCCGTTTTCTATCCACTGCTGGATGTAGCTCCAGAAAAACGCTTGATTTCATCAACCCAACTTACATTTGGACGTCGTCTCGGTCGTTTCTTTTCTCTAGGAATCCACTGTAGTACATTTGTCGTCCACCTTCCATCTGTTCGTCTAGCTATGTGACCGGCCCATCTCCACCTCATCTTCTTCGCAGTCTTGATTACATCCTTTACCTTTGTTTGTGTGCGAATCCATTCATTTCTCTTCCTGTCCTTCCTGGTTATTCCTAGCATGCACCTCTCCATTGCTCTTTGTGTGACTCTCAATCTTTGAGTCGTTTGCGCATTCAATGTCCAAGTTTCGCAGCCGTAGATCATTACAGGTAAGACACATTGATTATAAACTTTACGCTTCAGACACATTGGAAGTTTGCTTTTGAAAATAAAGTGTAGTCTTCCAAAAGAACTCCACGCCATTTTACATCTATTTATTTCATCAGTCAACTTTGCATTCTATCTTTTAAGCTGGCCTAGGTAAACATACTCATCAACTATGCGTATTGTCTCTCCGTTAATCTTCACTTCCTTCTTTGCTGCATGTTGGTTGTACATTACTTTTGTTTTACTTAAGTTCATTTTAAGTCCTATTTTAGAACTCTCGTTACTCAGTTCTTCCATTCTGGTTTGTAGTTCTGCACTTGAAGCAAACAGGACTATATCATCAGCGAACCGTAGGTGATGAAGATATTCGCCATTAACTTTAATTCCAACTTCATCCCAGTTTAAATTCTGGAACACTCTCGCCAGGAGAGTTGAAGAAATTGAATCCCCTTGCCTTACCGATTTTCCAACTTTAAATTTTTCACTTTCTTGATGCAGTCTAATGACAGAAGTGGCAGTCGAGTAAATGTTTCGCAGTAACTTGATGTATGCACTTTCGATGCCTTGATGTGCAAGTGATTTAAGTACTGCTGACAAGGAGACCGAATCGAAAGCTTTTTCAAAATCTTAGAATCCCAAACTTAGTGGAAGTTCATATTCATAAGTCCTTTCCATAACTTCATTCAATGTTTGTATGTGGTCCATTGTGCTAAATCCACGACGAAATCCGGCTTGTTCCCTTCCCTGGTTAAAATCTAAGTCTCGTTCAATACGATTCAAAATAACTTTGGTGAACATTTTGTATAGGACTGACAGTAAACAAATTGGTCTGTAGTTTTCGACGCGTTCGTTGTCCCCTTTCTTGTACAACAAAATTATAACAGTATTGTTCCAACTTGAGGGTATTTCTCTCTTCCTCAGGCACATCAAGAATAATTTCGCAAGTTCCTCTTTCATGCTTTCACCTCCCCATTTAAACATCTGTGCTGTGAGTCCATCTTCTCCTGGTGATTTTCCGTTCTTCATCCGTCGAAGTACTTTATCCAATTCTTCCTTCATTACGTCTGGGACTTCTACATCATTTTCTTATAAGACTTAATTTCCTAGCTCTTCCTCGAAGTAGTACAATTCTCTGTAGAAATTTTCAAATATGTTTATAATTTCTTCCTTATTTCGTGTTACGGTCCAGTCTGGTCTCTTAACTGCAATTATTTGCTTTTTCAAATAATTGACGTGGTAGGTAGTTGACCCCATGACGTGGTTTGGACGTTCGTACAAGACTACGATTGAATATTGGGTGGGAAAAAGTGATTATATAATCGAAGAGTGACGCAAATTTAAGATGGCGGTCCACGTATTTGGCTTGAGGTGACGTAGGAGGTGTTTGTATAACACTACGAGTGAATTTTGGTGAGAAAAATGACGTCATAGGAAACGTGGCTGACCGAAGATGTGGTGTGGAAATTCCCATCACGTGACAGCAGAGGATAGAGTTGGCAAGGTTAGCTGACACAGTTTGTAGTAGAAAGCGATTGAGAAATTACTGATGATGTAATCTAAGATGACACCCGGAAAGGTCATTCCTCTAGAAGATGAGGAAAGAAGGAAACAGTGTTGCCAACCAAATGTATGAAAACAAAGGAGCAAGACACGGTTGCCAACCAAATGTGTGAAAAC
>JAGDQP010030149.1:0-17788 GCA_022664845.1 Lepisma saccharinum | reverse complement strand
ATATATATATATATGTGTGTGTGTGTGTGTGTGTGTGTGTGTGTGTTGAAGCCTTCAGGAGGCTATTTAATACAAAGTTAAATAAATTCGCTTATTACAAACAATAAAATTGCTTCGGGGTGTTGGCCGGATAGAATGCACCATACAAGGGGTTCGCGGGATGAAAAAGGTTGAGAAACACTGCGCTGGATCGATCCCTGCTCATGCCATGTGTGCTTTGTGGTGGACAAACACCTTGAGCGCATGGGCGGATTTAATAGAGACACCCTGGGGGGGTAATACAATTTATGTTATTGATAACAAATTGCAAAGCTATCGTTTAGAATGAAACATTTAAAGTTCCTTAAAATATTGGGCCTCTTAATTTTGATTCCTCCATCTGTAATGGAGGCTAGTGCCTAAGCGAAAACAGATACAGAGAAACTGACTTCAAATTTGGGTTTAGCGATCCCGATTTATCCAGCCGTTTCTAATTTGGTGTTTAAAATTGGAAAACCCTTTTCATTTGGTTAGCCTTCTGCATTTTACGAATTTATGCAAATGATTACATTACAGTAAAGCAGATAGAGAGTCACTGACCTCAAGTTTGACGTCAGCGAATATGAGATCGCTTAATCTGTTCTTTTCTAAACATTTTGATATGACTATTAAACTGTCTATATAATTATTAGACTAAACCTTGAAATGGTTAACCCTTATTAAAGGAACGGTAATCGCTGTCAGATTTCTTTGCATTTGACAGGAATCAAATTAATACGTCCATGCAATACGAACATAGATGACGGAGCTTTGTGAGAAAAGAAGAGCAAGCTTCGGGATTCGAACTCGCGTCGCCAGCTTCATGGACGAAAAGGGGGAAAAATTAATGTGACCAAGCACGCACGACTACAAAGACATCAGATAAACAAGCTTCAAGCTCAACTCTTACTGAAATAAAAGCAAAGTAAAGTTATATAGAACTGATTTTTTATTTTAGTTACAGTGTTTCGTGCATTTATGAGCTAATATTCTATTGACTACTATTTTGTTAAATTCTATATGTATTAAAAGCATGTTATATAATTTGTTAAAGGTTTCAAAAACAGTATTTCACGTCTCAAGTGGGAATGAGCAAAACTTAATCGCTAATGATTACATAGCAACATCACTGTATTGTAATTTATTTTACGGCCACTAATAACAAAAGAACAGTTGTAATTAATTTTATTCACTTATTTTTCGCTACATCACGACTAGATATACAAACATTATTTTCTTCACAAAGATTAGTACTTTAAAAACTGCACTAATACACTCATTGTATTAAATCCCGCCCAGTGGTCAGTCATGTTGTTGCGAGGTTGCCATATGGCTGAATTTCTGGACTTTAACTTTTCCAGAGCTACTAAAGAGTGCGCTCACATTTTGATTGTCTAAGTGTTCATGGAAAAAAAATAAGTTAATTTTCTTGAAAAAAAACCAACGTAAAAGTAGTGACTCCCAGGTTCGATCCAAGGTTCCTTGAAGGAGCTTTCTAGGAACGTTGGGTTCGATCAGCTTTTAATTCATCAGCCAACCAGGATGAATTAACGAGGTAGGAGTTGCACGTGTCGGTCGGGATTGGTGCGGACCTGGATTTGAAGGACTTTAATTCGTGCAAAATGTATATCTTCGTAAAATGATGAATGCATCTCTTTTGGAATCGCATAATCCATTCTCCCAATCAATCCTTACATTCCATAGGCACTGCCAATCCCATTCGCCACATTCATCGTATGCCTCACCCCAGCTAACACTCCCATCCACATTACAAATGACCTGTCCAAAATTCAGATCATTATATACTCAATTCATTACAACTTTTTTATGGAAGTATAATTAACAACTTAGCCTCACTGACCACTTTTCAACATCTTAGCCTCGCAAGGACAACTTCCTTTATCCGGCTTCGTCACTTACGCTTATAATCAAAGTTTGGCATTCATTGACTATATTAGGGATGCGACAGTTGCTCCCTAATCAATCATATGACCTTTCTCATCCCGTCATCCAATCATATAGAAGTCATGAGCATCAGCTCGATACTTCACACATAAAACGCCAATACTCTGAGTGACTGACTGGCTTTTCAACTCAAAAAGTATAGTGAAGTAAAATCATATTCGCACGATGATAAACGAAAAGATGAACCAACTTAGGTTAGCCATAAAGAATTACATATCTAAATTGCAAGCCAACCAAAGTTAGACAAAACAAAAAACAACTTTTTACTCTACTTCTAGAAACAAATATTACCCAATTGTCTTCTCTGATTCTGTTTAGAAGCAATACAAGAAAAAGAGTATTACATTTAAATGAGGCAACACAAGAAAACCATTATTATATTGAAACATTGAGTAAAGTTGGAATCATTTTAGAATTCAAATGAAAAGTTATCTTTTGATACAAGTTTACATGAAATATGATCTTGAACTGTATAGTTAGAAACAAATTAATACCTACGTGCATATTTACGCTAATCAAGACTTGCCATAGTGAAATATTTCAGACGCATACTTTCAATATAAACTTTAGTAACTGATTACAAATAATTTCAGATTCAAGTTAACTGAAATCAATTATTCTATTCCTGAAATGTCATGTACTAGAAATTATTAACGATGTGATTTCAGATTTCAGATTTTAGATCCTCAAGAGAACCTCTCAAAACACTTTAAAGTATCAAAATTACTTGATACTATACCATATTTTTTTTATAAAATTAGAATCCATTTGAAAAATGTATGTACGTAAATCCGTTTCCAAACACTTATCAATTATACTTTTCCAGTAAAAAGTAAATCTTGGCTTGTAACGATCCGTCTACATACGCTAAAAAGTCTGCATATACTTGTGGACATTTAAGTCTGGGTTACAAGTGTAGACGACTACACCGTTATTTCGAGAAACAGATTCACTAGTAATACTAGTCACATTGTGATACTAGTCCGTTGACTTCTAGCTAGTATTTTACAACTGTAAGTTTGCGAAACAGGGACTTGTGAAGCGAATTGATATTAATAGTGTAGAGACTAGTAAAATTGTTCCAAAAGTTTTGAGAAACCGGCCGCTGAAAGTAGTAATAATATTTCTGGAGATAAAACTTCAGCTAAGAACATTAGTCCAGTGGAACGACGTCAGACTACTGAATATTGAAAATGATTAATGTAGGTTCGAACCCCTCTTCTTGCCGAGGATATTTTTACAAGGCAAAAGTGAACAATCGAATAGACACTTCTGTTCGTGAACGTCGAATACTAATAAATGTGGAAGCAGCTAGCCGAATTCCCTTTGGTAGGAACGTCCTTGTAGAAAAAGAAGACGACGACGAATATTGGTTGGAAGATTCATACTAAAGTATCTTTGTATTAACAGTGTAAATACGAAGAAGTCATTGACCTGATGCGTCAAGTTTTCTTGTACTTCTTTAACACAGAACAACTGTAACATCTGTTGCGTAAAATTTTAGAAGCGAAATGTGTGGTGCAGTGGTTTCGTCTTGACCTTTCATTCCGATGACCCGGGTTCGATCCGCAGTCAGCGCCATATTTATTCGACTAAAATGATACCTTCAACTATTTACAGAACTCAATCAGAAATTCGCCTTGGGTCTGAGAGAAAAGAAGCATCACTAGCTACTATCAGAAAGTAAACCTTGTGTTTGCGTTTGTTCTTTAGGTAATAATACATCAATCTAGTTTCAAGGTTTTCATTGATTTTTCTCTATCCTTCTCTTTCTTTCCATGACTTCATAAATTATTTTTTTTCCTCTTTCTATTTTACTAATTCCTACTCCTACACACACTCTCTGTCATTATGTGAGTGTGTGTGTGTGTTTATTCTATCTCTGCAGATTATTATAAACATTAGTTTATTCATGTCGTGAGGAAAATTGCCCGGTACTACTTCAGTCAGGATAGATGGTCGTACTAAAATCTTTCGATTGCTAAGCCAACCCTATAGCAACTGAGCTACGGCCACTTGATCGATCTCGGTCTCCATGTCGATCCATCAACACGGCATTAAGAAGCAATATGCCGAGTCACAGAGCGACAGGTTTATATATTTTACTCGTTGGGTTTGCATCTTATTTATAGCTTTTAAGCACCTATGGATCACTCCAAGATAAGGTTTTGTGAAATCCGGTAGGGAGTCGGCCAGGACGTAAAGTGAAGGTATCATCCCGGTACATGCCTGGTGTGGCTGAGGAAAACATTGGGAAATCCTAAGTCAGGACAGTCAACCGCTGGTACCGAACCGAGGACCTCCCGAATTCGAAACAAACACTCTCCAAAGTTAGATATGCTGGCCGTTTGGAACGAAACATACTCATATCTACGTTTATCACATGCACGCACACACATATATTTTTCTGGAAAGGGAAAGATCTTAATTTATCTCATATATTCTCCATATGATGCTCAAAGATTCAAACTTTTATCTGTATCTGTTGAATATCATTATATATATATATATATAATCCTCCCTTCGGGGAAAGACCTCATCCACTATGAATATGACTGTGATATATATCATGCAACATATTTTGTGTATTTTGCTGCTAACATCTTCTTTGTAACGTAAATGACAACATAATATCAGAAATTATAAAGCATAAATATCGTGCCCCATTTTTAAGAACTGATAGAAACAGACGTTTTGTCTTGCCTTTCGTGCATAACATTAGGGTCCTATGGAATACTCGATTCATTAAGAAATAAATAATTACCTAGTAACCATAGGTTTCAGCGTTCATTTTCGTTTCTTCATGTTCGGTATGGATTTTGTTTTTACTTAGGACAATTTAAATTAAGTATTTCAGTAAATTTCAACTAATGGCCCAACTAAAGTAAAATTGCGTTAGGTTCCCTGTTTTGCTGTTTCAAATGCGATCTCTCTCTCTCTCTCTCTCTTTTCATTCTTTCGTACATTCTACAAGAAACCATAAATATCTTTCCAGAAGCCAGGACATGCGATAATGATTTCTCTTAAAGAAAAAAAATATCCAACCCTTGCTTGTTCACGCACACACTCTCAGAATCACACATCGCCGCCTCTACGTCAGTTGGGTGGCCTATCTTCTAGGCTTGGACAAAAATCGTGTATATTAAAGTCATGTGAACATTATTTTGGCAATGATAGTACATATATAGAAATATATGAAAATAAAAATCGAATATTGCATTGTCATTCGGCTAACGTCCCTGTGCCAAATTTCGAAATTGTATGACCTCAGGAAATTAGTTAAATTAAAGTTGTAAGAAATGTACCACAGATGAAACATGATTACAGAGTAAGTTAATAAAAAAGCATGTAATAAAGAAGCACACAAGAGAAAGAAGAAGAACTCGGTCGAATATGGGTGTGCTCTACTGCCGAGAAGGCAATGAAAACACTCTCACTGCTTGGTGCTTGTTGGCTTCCGAAAGTATATGGGGTACAACTTGCTCAATTGTATGCATTTAATATGCGGTGCAGGTGAAGTTTGACTGATTCATCAGAAACCTAGAGGCATTCAGCCGAATCGCCAAACGATTATCTGCTGTCTTGCTCTATGGCTGTCTTTAGGGTCTCGTCATCCAGGGCTTTTGGGCGCCCACTACGGAATTCATAATCTCCTAATCTGAATTTTTGGAACCAATACCTGACGGTGCGCTTGTTAACAGATTTATCACCAAATGATTGACGTGCTCGGCTACTTCATTCGGCTGCGGACAAAACCACCTTAAAATCCTAAACAGACAACCTCGAACGAGCTGCTTCGACACCTCAATGTCACTACCTGAGCTGTGACTGCTGAGCGAATAAATTGCCTGCTTGTTTCACGGTCAATGCTCCCACTACGACGTCATCGGTTTCCCAGTACCTGAGACGCTTATTTCCGTATTGGTGATCACCAAACCCATGCGACTTTATTGGTTATTTTGTTTTTTTGAGTGAGACAGATATACAGTTTCATAGTTCCAGAGTGTACTTTCTACTGATTGCTAGAATGAGTCTCTATAAATCCTAGAATGCACGCTACAGGAAATTCAGTTATAATCTATAAAATGGTATTGAATAGTATAATATAGAAAACTGTAGTAAAATATAGGATCAGTAATATATCTGAGTATTTTGTCCTTTTTGGGTTTCTGATTGGACGACAGGTTTGCGATATGACAGTCCTTCTTGGCCGTTATTGGATGTTACCCTTACCTGCTAACGGGAGTATACTGGATTTTTTTTGCAAACTTAACGATAGGTTACTCGGGAATATTCAAAGATGACGAAGCTTAGCCTTGATTGATATTTTAATTAAATTAATTATTGATTTGATTAATTATTGAATACATCGAAGATTTCTTATATTTACGCTATCTTGTCGTCAACGTCCCGAAGACGCCCCGCAAACGATGTGTAGCGTCGAACGCGAAGGCTTATAGAAAGTATTGTGATAGATTACATTTAATATGGGATTTTATTAAGGAATTAGATTGATTTTAGGATGGGAATCATCATTTTGTTTTGACGGAGAGTGGTTATACATTCGCAATCATTACGCATCACACACTTGCTGTGTCTTACACATATAAGATCCATTGCACAACTATTTTTTTACTTCTAGAATATTTTATGTTTTCGGATCACATTTTTCGCATGCGCTAAGTCGGTTCTTTGAAATGGGTCAACGAGGAATTTTTATTGTTTTGCATCTTTACTGCTGACAAGGTGTGCTAGAATACGCCTAAGCTTTTTCTTAGAATTCAAGCGTGCAGTTGTGTTTTAAAGCAGCTGTTTGCTTGAATGGACAATGGACGACGAGGAGTTTCTTTTCACATGAGAAACACGTAGAGGGGGAAGAAGTTTATTTTTATGTTTACCGCTTGATTGACACCGGCGTCGCTTAAATGACATTTTTGTTACTTCAACAATATTTTCATTATTTCACTTATTTTCATGCTCTAGAGAAGAAAGAACATGTTTCTTTGATATTCGCCGCATAAAAAATGTTGCCATTTTTCTTTGTCCTCTTGATGTTCACAGGAATTTTTTTGTGTTTGAAAGATTTTAAAATTCTTTATCGTGTTATTTTGTGTCTCGAGGAAATATGCTAGATCTTATCTTGCACAATCTTGCGCAATATATACCACTTAACTTAAGCTGCCATCTGTTGCCAGCATTAGCTTGTTCTGTTTCACATTTTGAACCTTCTTAAAATTATTGTATAATTATGAAGTAAATATATTTCTGTAGACTCTACCTTTTTTCTTTTCTATAATGGATTTTTTGAAATAAAACCTTTGGTTTTACCTCGATACAAAAACACTCTATTTACATAATTATTTTCGTCTTATAAAATTCTTACAAGAGATTTTAGAAGATTCGTAGTATGAAAAAAAGAAATTATAATTTTTACTCGCACATTGAAATAAATAAATGCAATACAAAATTGTACATAAAGAATCCATTCTTCGTGCTGAATTGGAGTTCTATTTACATAATATGATTTGCAATTTCGTTTTAAAAATTTTACAATTGGTTTATTAGGTCCATTTCCAATGCTATCGAAATATTAACCCCGTCCATGTTTATTAATATATATCAAAGTCCAATGAGTTCCGGGGGAAGTTGATGAACTTAAAGTGCCGCCGGATATTCAACTTGTTTTGGTAAAATATCCACGGACTAAATACCAATAAGCGTAGTTGCACTAGTAAAGTATTGAAACACAATTTTTTAAAATCTCGTCATTCCACATCTGAATCATTTTCACTTATTGGTGTTGGTTCATACACTGTTGTGTTTTCAGGTAGAATAAAAGAACGTAGATGTTAATAAGTTATATAGTTTGCGTACACTAACGCTTCTTTTAAAGCACAACGAAAACTTGTAAACTGATGAAGATGGTGAACACTATTTTTGTGATGGATATGATAAAGCATTATATTTTGGACACTGCATATCTTCCAAATTAATCGCTGTTCTTTGTAGAAGAGACTCTAGGTAAATTTGGCTTGTTTTGCCACGAGTGTATTCACTATCACTGTACGAGGTATATGGTAACTATGTTTTTAACTTCATATATTCAACTTCGCCTTTTACCCACTCTAGACGAAATGCATGCTGGCTTAAATAATCATTTGCCTATCTTAAACTAGAAATAATATTTGATATTGGAAAAGGAGGTTTAAACAAAGGAGGTTTACTCTATATTACAATGCTGAGGAAAATTACTTCAATTGTAAACTTTAATAATTTTGTTTTGCCTTTATTTATGCCTTAATATTAGCAGCGACATATAATTTGTAAACATAATGTTTTCTATTCAAAAGATTAAGTAAAAACAAAACGTGTTTTAATACTAAAGCTTTGTCCGTTTGCAATATTAGTTCTGTAATTACATTTGTATAATATAGCACGATTAGTTCAAAACTTAATATCTATATCGAATTATTATTATTACCTATCAACATAAATATTAGATTAATTATTACATTGTGGATACTTTAAACATTTTACGAAAAGATATCTATTCCACCAGTTTATTTACTCTAGCGGACCCCATTATTTCTCAGTTCTTAATCATTTTCAGAATTTTTTTGTTGATGTGGTAGCGAAATGTCGAGTAAACTCTATTTTGCGGTGAATTAAAAAAACATGTCCAATTAATCGCTGAAAATTAAACACTGTCTGTTCAAGAGCTAAACATATCTTTTTGACACAGGGTTAAACGAAAATAAGACTCTCAATATTCAGTCATATTATTAAACCAGATGATTAGAAAAAATTTTAAAATCTTAGATTCAATATACAATTAATAATATTTTATATCTAATTCTCGTGTTTAGTATTCTGGTAATTGTTTATCTATTGCACACGACAGGTTAGATAACTAGTTGGAATGTTCAACATATATATATATATGACATATTCTATTTATATATAAAGTATATATCCAATAAGCTATCAATTTAGAAACGCCAAATTCAATTTAACAAAACACAGTACCATGCCTCACATACCCCAACCCAAGTTGATTTTCGAGGATCTATGACATTTCGAATGAAGTTTTCAGTTAATCAGTTTACAACTTTCGCAGATTTATATTACTGATGTCCATATTTAAACAATAGTACATACATACCCCATCCTCTAAGGGGGTAAGTGGTGATAAAATTTAGATATTCTATGAATAATCGAACAAAGCTGCGATAATTTTAGAAAATACAAGGCCTATCTGGAGATCACCAAAGTGTATTTAGAAAAAATAGATAATCGTTGGACCAGATTTTCGCCTCGAGATCAATTTTGGAGAAGAAATGGGAATAGAATGGAACGGTTCACCAGCTATTCATTGATTTTAAGAAAATATATGTTTCTATCAAAAGGGAAAAAGTATAGAGTATCCTGATACGATTTGGAATTCCGAGAAAAACAATTCAACTACAGAAGATGTGTCTCAGTGACCCCATAAGCAGAGTACGGATATGTAAAAGTTTGTCAGATAGTTTCAAGATTCACAACAGCTTGAAACAAGGTGATGGCTTGTTACCAGTACTGTTTACCTTTGCGTTAGAACATGCGATTTTAAAAATTAAAATAGACATAAAGAAACTATCATTAAATGGTTTGAATCAACTGTTCCTATACGTGGATCAAGTAGATTTAATAGGGTACGATATAGATGAACTACAAACCAACACCGATGTCTTAGTAGTAGCGTGCGATGAGATAGGTCTACAGTTAAACATAGATATAACAAAATAAATGATAACAAGCCGAAACACACGGAAATGAAGGTCATAGAGATGAGGTCATAGAGAAATTTAATAAATTTAAATACTTGGGAGCATACTTAACAAGCAAAAATGAGGTCATGGAAGAAATATAAAAGTTCTTTAGTATCGGGCAACGCATGTTTCTATTCAGTCCAGAAAATGTTAACCTCGTGATTAATATCAAGAAAGTTAAAATTGAAAATATATAGAACGGTTAATTTGCCGGTAATATTTTACGGTTGCGAAAGTTGGAGTACGACCCTAGCAGGTGAACATACGTATATTGCGTGTCTTTGAAAATATTATTTTGAGAAAGATATACCTGCCGAAACTGGACGAGATGACTGGAGAATAGAGGAGATTGCATAATGAAGCACTCCACGGACTGTACGATTCAGCAGATGTAAAAATTATGAAATCGCGACGTCTAATGTAGGCAGGACATGTAGCTCGCATGGGGAAAAAACGAAGATTATATTCTATCTTGGTTGAAAGGCCGGATGGTGACAATTGGGAAAACCGAGACGTCGTTGGGAGGACAATATTAGAAAAAATCATCGAGAATCACGTATTCGTTATGAAAATTGGCTTGATGTTGCCCATGATAAAATCCAATGGAGAATGTTTGTTTCTGAGGCGATGAACTTTCGAGTTACATAAGTCACAGACTAAGTTAATTAGCTTATCTGCAAAGTATCCGACCTAATTTTTCCTGAGGAAAGTAGTGCATGTTCGCTGGCACCACTCTATACAATCCTAGGAATATCCTTAATTTGTATCCCTGTTAGGTGGCATGATCCTCACCATCAGGTAGTCAGTATATAATGTCGTGTGGTTCTTCTTCGTAGCAGTTTCATTCGAGGAAAATGAAAAAACATCTGGAAGAATGGTACTGGATTAAGTTTTCTCAGAAACTTGGCGATAGTAAGCAGAAACAATACACAAAATTCGACAAGGGTTTAGCCATGAGAGTACACAAAACAACCGTGATTGAATCCGTTCAAATATGGTGGCACGCGCGGAGCAAATTCAAATTCTCATTGTTTTCTTTTATTACAGTGCCAAAATGCATCACGAACGTTAACTTATTGCTACTCTTGCCATTGCCCGTCGCCTACGTGACTCCTGCATCAGGATAAGGTCCTGGTTCAATCCACTCGATTAATTCAACCCTTCCATTGAAAGAAGGGCAATCCTGTCGTTCGCTAAGTTCAATACCAACCGGACTCTTTATGCCTTCTGGGTTTCTCGTAAAGTCAAATCGACACGCAAAGGTAGGGCTTTAACATCCGAGAGGATATCATGCACAACGCGACTGTGACATTTCCAGCTGATGCGTTTAAACCTTATTCCAGCAATTCCAGTGTTTCCAGCAATGACAGGAACATTGGGTTAAGTGTGTGGAAGCTGAAAGGTAATATTTCGATAGTTATTAGGAATATAATTATTCAGTACTGCTGTATATAAAGTTATAAATATATTAAACTTTATATGCACTGGTATCTATTATCCTTCTTCACAGCTTTGGGTGATATAATTAAAGTATAACATAGGTGGATCGACATTTATTACTGCCACAAATATACAACAAAATTTGTGTCTTTAAATAAGGTTTATTTCGTTTTAAGACGCCACTATCATTTTAGAATTTTTTTTAAATTAGGCTCAAGAAATGTTTCATATTTTATTTTATAAGAAATATTGGTCCTCAAGTAACAGGTGATGGCAAATTGTGCTTAATTGTGCCTAAAAAATGCTGAAATGGAGGACGGATGAGTCATGGTTCTTGGCGACAGCATATAAAAGGAACACTGGAACATGGCGCGAGGTGGCTAGGTTCATAATGTTCGACTTCGAGCCTTAGGTTGGTGGTGGTGGGCGTGGTGGGTTTTAGGGCCGCCACCAGCTTGATGGCTTGACCATCGTAAACCTTGTCACCTCGCGCTGTTTCAGTGTTCCTCTTACATGCTGTCGCTAAGGAACTTTTCTCATCCGTCAACCATTTTAGGACATTTTAGGGCTGAAGAACTTGGCTCAACTTTTGCACCTTTGGTGCTTTTGCTCGGATTTGACAGCCTTTTGTAAGTGTATAATATATATACTTGCTTCGTTGGACGCGTTGCTTCCAGTATCCCGTGGCGGGCTGCACCAACTTGTGAAGTTTGCGGGAACAGCGCTCCCTTTATCGCAGCGAGACTCTCCGGGGGACTGCGCCCACATGGTGCAGAACTTCCCCATACCCTCGGTGCTTTGCCTCATTTATTGTAACCTTCTCGTGATGGTACATCTTCATACAAAATTGCGTTCTTCTAGCTAAAGTTGTTTATACAATGGGTTTTGGACTACCATTTTGGATTAAAGATAGATACAATTTTAATATTATCTTATATTGTAGTGATCTATTCGTGATGGTACACCTTCATACCAAATTGCATTTATCTATATCGAACCGTGTGGAAAATTGTTTTGGGCTGCCATTTCGAATCCAAGATAGCGACTTATTTTAAAATGTTGTAATATTTTCCTAAACTACTCTTTATAATAGACATTTATGCCAAATGAAGAATTTCTAGGTCAAACGATGTTGAAAATTTCTTATGAGGTCCGCCATTTTGGTTCCAAGATTGTGTCTTTGTGTCATAATGAATACAAGATGGCGCCTTTCAAACTCATAGAATTTTTTCCATTACCTATTTATCATCCTCCACCTTCATGGCATGTTTGTAGCTTATGCCGAACACCCTAAACAATATGAGTGAGTGAATGTGATTGTATATGAATCAGTAAGACTAAAATACGCAATTTAAGTGGTCCACAACTCGAATATACTTCAAGCTGCGAATATGCAATTGTCCACACCTGTACATATTTTCTATATCTCTTTAACTTTGGAGACATCTCTTTCTATCTCTCTTACTATTTCTATATCTCTTTAAGCTCATTTTCCTATCTTTATCAAGTTTTTTCTTACAAAGCCTCGAAATAGCTGATTTTACCAAAAACCCTTGATCCTCTATAACATGATTGTGGCATTGCTGACGTTTTCTGACGTGGAGAACCTAACTGTATGAACTGCCATGCATGTTGATATACTACCATAATAGGTTAAAACAATATGAACAACTAGACAGAAATGTACATTGATGTAAACAAAATTTAATTTTGTAGAGTGAAATAATAATGATGATTTACGTCATGGAGGTAATTTCGAAGCACAATTATCACTGAACCATATTTCTCACTGTCGCCTGAAGCACTTAGATTACTGATCCTAGTAGAGCGCCTCATCGTGAAACCATCGACATAAAAGATTTTTAAACCTGTGTTGCAACTTGTATCTACAAAATATATCTCCCAGCAAGCAAGTATGTAATTAAGGAATGAGGAGATTCCCAGAAATTCTCTGAAGTAAAGATGGCTTGAAATAAGTATGAATGGGACGGTATTCCACCAGGAAACAATAAAGCGTTTGCTCCAAGGCGATATCTCAAGTAGATTCCATATACCGAACGATTTTATTTTAAATGTGTGGTTGCATAGTAAGTAGGAGTAAGAATTGCTTGATTTCAAAAAACATTGTATTTATTTGTTCTCAAAGAGATTGAATAGAATTGCACAATTGGATACTATGAATGACGTATTTCATCTTTACCTACACGGAAATCTTTTAATTCATGCTCATTTCAACCTATCCCATCTTCAGAAATTTTCCGAAATTCTCTACTTACTTTGGGAAATCCCTTGCATGTTCATTACGAAATTTTGAAATATGCATTTTCAAATGGAAAAAGTGTAGAGTTTTTGACGATACTATGCCGCATCAGCTTACTTATCTGTTCGTGGTGATAAAAATAGAAAACTCTAAAGTTAATTTCCCCACGCTTTCGGTAGCCTGTTGCTCCGAAACAATGCACGTTTCAGAAATTTGTCAGAATTTTCGTCTCATTTTCATGTGAGGAATCACTTGCAGAGGTTTGTCGGTGTAGCTCACATACACTCCGTGTATGTACCATGCCCAGACACAGTGGATCTCCATCGAAAACCCGTGGTACCCTTCCAAAAAGAACTTATAGATACATGCCTGATTAAACGTAAGAAAGAAATGGGAAAACCGGAGCCCGGATCAAGGGGAATGCAAAAGGGTATTTGCCCATATGCACAAAAGGTTGGGAGCATTTGGGGTGCGCCTTTTCTATATTAATGTGTTAGATTTGACGGGTGGCAGAGGTACAAGACAAACTACTGTGCCCGCTTCAGGCGCAATATTTCGTTGACGCAGTAGGTGTTTATCTCTATCAGTTTGTCGCAATTTTGTTCTTGGATGTTTTCAATCATGTAAAATAAATAATTAAATATGTCTGGCTCAGTATAAGGATTCTGCCAGAATTTTAAGTTTGGGGACTATGAACACAAAATTGGGAAGCTGTATGTATTATTTTATTATTTCTATATATTTTTACCTTAAAAAATAATGCTTGAAAACTCCCATTTTGGTGGGTTCTGGCAGAATCTCTGAACTTTAACCACGGGACACTTGTCGCTCTGTCTTTACGAGTGTTTGCGGAGAGGGACAATCATGACGTGATAGCATTCTCGCAAGCGTGAATAATATCCTCACAGTTTAATATGTTGTGACAGTTTGCAACAATGTTTTCATTGTGTATTAAGAAAAAAATTACATAACCTGATTTTTTCCAACCTTTGTCTTTGAATTTTATAAAACGTTTAAAGTGTGTATTGTTTTATTCACCTAAAAGGAAGAAAAAAAGTCTAATCGCAAAAGTAGTCTTTTTTGCAATCAGAAAGGAAAAAAGTATAAAATAAATACTTTAAAAAAAAGCTTTAGCTAAACGAATACCGAACCAGGGACCACTGAATCACAAGTCCAATGCTTTACCCATTTTTTTAATATTATTTTATTAAATCTGAATTAGAGTACAGAATCAAAGTAAACAGAAGAGAATAGATTACAAAAAATTTAATGAAATAAAAGGTATACAATAAATTAAACAATAGCAATTCAAAATATAACTGGAATCCTTTTTTTAAAAAAAAAAGCTCTTAAGATGAACGAGTATCAAATTCGGGACCACGTTTGTAGTTCAACGCTTTACCCATTACGCCACAAAGTCAAGTAGCGAGCAGGGCTTTCCGAGAGCTGTTTCTATCAGTTCCGATAACACTTAACAGACGCCACTAATTACGTCGTGTTCACACGTCATGACTGTCCTCAGACAATTCTCTGTCCTTTTGTTTCCGCTCTTCTAGCAGGTCTGTTTGTTTAAAAGAAAGGAAACAGTGAGTTTTACCTTTAGCAAACTTCGGAGAAAAACAACAGGGAAGCCAGTAGCTACTTTTATTCAGTGGTAGCAGTAATAGCAGTTTAGCCGAAGTAGCAGTAAAAAACTATTTGCTATGCTATTTTTGTCCATCTCTATTTCACACCCGTTTTTCTATGATTTTCCGATGTTTTTTTTTTGTTTTGCTTTCTTTGTGCAGTGTATTGATGCGTGATCCCTTCCAGATATAAATTAGCATCAAGCAGATTTTCAATTTTTTGGATTAATTGCCTTCTTCCAACTGCCGATTCAAATAAGGGAACAACCTCAGAGATCCTTATTGCTTCGAGGACGGAATGAAACTGGCAACGGTAGCGGTCAGTCTAGCAGGAAGTCAGAGAGTCAAAACGCCTGTAGAAATTTTTAACTGGGATTGTTAGATAAAAGTAAATGAACTTTAGCAAATGTTAATCTTTATTTGGATTCTTTAGTTTTAGATATTAGGGAATGCTTTAATATCACAATTTTTTCCTCCATATTGTGGAACTAAATCTTTAGAGATAACCTTCCAATTTTCTTCAGAAATAAGAAAACTCATCCATGGATGAGATGATAAGGTGACGAGCTATCAATGACGAATGCGAGACGTGCCGGGTTCGAACCCCTCAGCAGCGGTTGGATAATTTGCTCTTGGAAAATTAACACCGTATATCATGATGAAAGCAACGAATAAAATGAAACTAAATATTAATACACAGTAACCATGCTCTGTTTTCGCCAAGTGAACCCGTTTCATCATCGTTTCTTGTTATCCATTATTCAACGTCGAATAAACCATTTCGGTACATATACAACATTAACCTAATGTTTCGGTACTAGCGTTTAACCCACGTATTTTCAACGTATGGGTGCTACTGCGAACCAACCAAATACGCTGATGGAGCAAAAAGAATAATATTTTGTCTTTCGCCATAATTGAGATATCAAAGTATGTGAATACAAATTTTGTACCCTGGAGCGCAATTATTTTGGGAGATATCGATGATTTTAAAATCAAAATCTGTCTGAGGAAAGTGAACAAAAGTGTGGAAATATAATTTATTCTTAAATTGGTGACAGAAACGAAAGACAAATACACAGTAATGAGTACTAGGTGAAAGTCTCTAGCTGCTGGAGGGTATGCTGTTTATTGTCGCCATCTTGAAGTCCGCCATATTGAATCTTGATTGATTTTCTTTCAAACATGTGAGGTGTTGTAATATATCATTCCGGGCCACATTTGTAAGGGAATTGCACTTCTAAATCAGTTTTTTCGTAAATATACTTCTGTATGAGATAAGGGTATGTGGCACTAGTTCGGGAAAGTGGAGAAATAGAATGGAAAATCCAATTCCGTTTCAAATTAACAAAGGAAATGAATACAAATTGTTCCGGGGTATAATATTTATTGAGATGGACTTGCATTCATTTTGTTTTCATTTCTTCCGTTATTTGAAAATGAAATGGGTGTTTCTAGGTTGTTGCATCATTACCCGCAGTGGGGTGATACGTAGTCTTATATCTCAAAATAATTCATTTACGACAGAACTTACTTCCGAAACGTTTTTCCGTAAAATTCTAGCACAGAATTATATATTAGACGATCCTCTCTCCATTTAAGAAAATCAATCAGGATTCAATATGGCAGACTTACATGAACAACATTCCCTCCAACAGCTGGCGACTTCCACCCTGTAGTTAAGGAAACACTGTATAGTAAACATTATTTTCTTCATAAGAATAAGTACTCTAAAACTGCCCTAATATAGTCATCGTTTTGAACTACGTGGAGTAGTCACTTATGCTGTTGCAACATTGACACAAAAAAGAATTTCGGGAAAATCTTCTTATGAAATACTGAAGAGTTTATCGTTTACTAAGTTTGGTTTATAGGATTCTCATCAAACCAATAAACTTACCGAATACCTTAATATCACCCTTTATTTACTCCATATTGTGGGACCAAATTAATTTTTTAAACATATTCATCCCATATATTTTTTGTGTGTAGGAAGGAAACACAGCCCTATTGATACTTCCTTATTAAACTGTCACTTCACATTCGCAAGTTTATTTACCTGTCAGAGAAGATTTTCAAAAATAAGTCGGACTCAGACAAATATCACTAAAGGCCATAAAAATGCGAATGAAAGTCGTTGATTTTATTTTTCAAAATAAGACTTTTAATCTTGTGATTTTGAAACTCAAAGAACTTTCTATTTACCTCCTTCTTCATTTTTAGAAATCATGTAAGCGCGTCAAATAAAGCAATGTCAGAAATGATTTCATTTCAACGATTTTGATTCACCATGAAGTTATGTATCTTGTGACTCCAAAACTGGAAGACATTATCAATTGATTAATAAGGAACGAGTTGACGTTAACATGTCAATAAAAGCTGGTAGAGAGAAACTTGTTCCAAATTTGAATTCAAATACCTTGATTTATGCTGTCACTATTAATATGGACGCTCTGAAACTGAAAGGTCTTTCCCTTTAAGATTAGCTTTCTCCATTTTAAGAATTCTTTCCAGCACAAAATTAAAAGAAAGAAACATGAAAGCTTATTTAAGATTTGGCTTCAGTGACCTTCATTGTCGATTATAATCTTGTAACTGGCAGACCTGAAACGGGTCACCGGATATGGTCAAATTTTAGACCGGGAACGGTAACCCAGTTTCAGCTCTGAACT
>JAGDQP010030148.1:0-22829 GCA_022664845.1 Lepisma saccharinum | reverse complement strand
TATGTTTGGGATTCATAGATTTTGAAAAGGCTTTCGATTCGGTCTCCTTGTCAGCAGTACTTAAATCACTTGAACATCAAGGCATCGAAAGTGCATACATCAAGTTACTGCGAAACATTTACTCGACTGCCACTTCTGTCATTAGGCTGCATCAAGACAGTGAAAAATTTAAAGTTGGAAAAGGGGTAAGGCAAGGAGATTCAATTTCTCCGAAACTGTTTTGTGCGGTCCTGGAGAGAGTGTTCCAAAATTTAAACTGGGATGAAGTTGGAATTAAAATTAATGGCGAATATCTTCATCATTTACGGTTCGCTGATGATATAGTCCTGTTTGCTTCAAGTGCAGAAGAACTACAAACCAGAATGGAAGAACTGAGTAACGAGAGTTCGAAAATCGGCCTTAAAATGAACTTAAGTAAAACAAAAGTAATGTACAACCAACATGCTGCAAAGAAGGAAGTGAAGATTAACGGAGAGACAATAGGCATAGTTGATGAGTATGTTTACCTAGGCCAGCTTAAAACATCGAATGCAAAGTTGACTGATGAAATAAATAGAAGATGTAAAATGGCGTGGAGTTCTTTTGGAAGACTACACTTTATTTTCAAAAGCAAACTTCCAATGTGTCTGAAGCGTAAAGTTTATAATCAATGTGTCTTACCTGTAATGATGTACGGGTGCGAAACTTGGACATTGAATGCGCAAACGACTCAAAGATTGAGAGTCACACAAAGAGCAATGGAGAGGTGCATGCTAGGAATAACCAGGAGGGACAGGAAGAGAAATGAATGGATTCGCGCACAAACAAAGGTAGAGGATGTAATCAAGACTGCGAAGAAGATGAAGTGGAGATGGGCCGGTCACATAGCTAGACGAACAGATGGAAGGTGGACGACAAATGTACTACAGTGGATTCCTAGAGAAAAGAAACGACCGAGACGACGTCCAAATGTAAGATGGGTAGATGAAATCAAGCGTTTTTCAGGAGCTACATGGATGAGGATATCAGCAGACCGAGATATGTGGAAAGAAAAGGGGGAGGCCTTCATCCAGCAGTGGATAGAAAACGGCTGAATATGATGATGATGATGATATATTGTCTTTAGCTGATCCGTAACTCATTTTGGAAACAATAGTATTTATCATATTTTTTGGTACAATTATAATGCTTGTATTGTTAGTGTGCTTGTTTTAGATACGAAATAATTTTCTTCTCCTTTTAGTGGTTTGTAAATCATGAAAATTAAAGTATCTACGATTATACAATTGTAATTAATTATTTATTCGATTATCTATGCACACAAAGTTAAGTTAAGTGATATGATATATTAGTACAAATATTGTAAAAATAATCTAGCATTATTTATTGTTATATAGGTGTAGCTGTGTAATGAGCGAAAAAGCAATAATTCTTATAAAATGTATATATTACGATAACATATAAAAGAGTTAGTAAATGTTCAAAGCATTCTTGCAGGGATAAACCTGGATTTCATTTAGAATTGGAAATATTTTATCTACGTTGATCTGAGGGAACCACACTCTATTTCTCATGTACTTGTTGGGGACCAATATATCTTAGAACATATGAATTAGTCAAATTTATGGTTCACGTTATTCAGGGAAGATTAGTGCATGATTGTCCGTATTAATATTTAAAACATCATTTTCAAATTGTTCCTTTCGGTAGTCTTATTAATACAATTTAATACTTGGAACATTAAATGAGCAACAATATAAACAGCCACCCGTTCCATTGCCCGCAAATGAAATTAAACAAGTCTCATATCGGGTGAGAAACAAAATTATCATGGGATAGAAAGTATTAGTTTTCAATCACAAACAATTTTATGATTGATATTAAAGAGTGAAAAGTATGTGACTGGACCGGGGATCATGTGACTGGTACCGTCCCAATGCGCTACCAACTGCGCCACCCAGTCGACCCACTTCCCAATCACACACATTTTCACTCTTGATGTCGATGTTCTCTGTCAAAACTACCTGGAGAGTACCACAACTCCTACTTGTGCTTTAACTTTCCTGTGTTTCATAATGGTGAACATCTCACACGGAAGAAATAATTCCCAAAGTTGAAATGGAGGCAACTTCCAATTTTTTCTGTACATCAAGCCTTTGTAGGTACAGATACAATTGATATTAAAGAGTGAAAAGTATGTGACTGAACCGGGGATCGAACCCAGGACCTTTGGGTTACCGTCTCAATGGTCCAGTCACATACTTTTCACTCTTTAATATCAATTGTATCTGTACCTACAGAGGCTTGATGTACAGAAAAAATCTGAAGTTGCCTCCATTTCAACTTTGGGAATTTTATGATTCTTTACTTGGCTCAGGCGCTTGATGAACTTGAAATACTAGAACGGTAGTATCGGAGGTATATCGTGCGTATTATTTCATTCCATAAATGTGTAAGGTAAAATAAATATGTTTTTAGTTTTAAGCAACAGGTCACGAACAGATACTTCGTATTTTAATCATTCTATGTCATTATTGTTAGTTAAAGGTAATTCAGTTCTAACAAAGATTTGTATTTAGATTTCATTCATGAATCAAGGAGACATGCAGACGAGTATTATATTTCACTGACAGATAAGGAAAGTACGAATTTAATACTCAATACTCAAATTACACGTTTACGTGGCTGGCCAAATATCAACTTAGGCTAGCAATACAAAGTTCAGCTGTATCGACAGTTTTATAGTCCATCTTGGTCAGCTGGACGAAGTGCGAAAAGCATCAGCTTAACAAAGGTCGAATCGATTGTGATTGGTGCTCTGTGAGGACACACCTCCCAGAGAAGAGACCTCTGATTGAAACATCAAAATCAAGATTGATATAAAAACATGACATTCGATACTTCGTGACTGCGACTCTAGCTCTGTCGCTCGATCGTAACCGAACAGCTCGTTTATGAATAGACTTGGTGCTGCTGCCCAGAGTCAGCTCTGTGTACTTCAGTATTGAAGATAGAAGTTGAATCATCATGTGCTTCCAGTGACTTCGTTCTGATCAGCTCACGAACATTTTATATTACGTCAAATACAAACTATTACATCTGTTCTCTGACTGTCGCCTATCAATTGAATATTAGGTAAGTTGGGAACTGTTTTATTTGCTTGCTATTGATCATATCTCTATTAATATGTTTGTTGTCATAAGTTAATCGGTGGATTAATTGAGGTTAGAATTAGGATCGTGTGTTCGTGGTCCTATCTCAATCATTTAACATGTAACTTAGTAATATTAAAGAAGTTCATACACAATTAAATTTACCGAGTTTCCTTCCAAAATAATTACTTCTAATTCCCTAGACATTTATTGCATGAGAACCTAGATATTAACGTTATGCTCTATTCCTAGGAGTCTTTAGCCCCCAGGCGCTTATTGTATGTTAGATCTCGGAATCTGGCTGGATATTAAGGTAAGTGGGTTCTAGTGAATACCGCCTATCGTACTCATTCTATTTCAGGTACTAAAGATGCTCACAAATTAAGAGTACATACAGCCAGGACATCAGTAGTCATATTTTGCCAACAGGACCACACGGCTACAACGATACATTACTATATAGGACTTATTAGAAGAAACTGCAAAGAAGCACTGCATAAGATCAATCAGTGTGGCTGCTTGCGGCTTTAAATTATACAGCCAACATTAAAATTTAACGAACAAAGTAACTGTTTTATGAGCCTACACTGAGCTCACGCCCACTTTTTTCGGTCTTTTTATTATTATTATTATTTGTTAATGTGGGAACTCGCAGAACCCAATATCACAATTTCGGAAAGTGGGCGGGATGAAAGTTAAGAAGCTCTATGATTTGAAGTGATCAGTGCTATAAGCCAGTGTTTTACAGATAGGGAAAATAGAATAATAAAAAAGGTATCAAGCGCACCGGATTCAAAAACCGGCCGAGGACACTGAAGTGCTCCCTTCCTTAGTGCTTCCATGCCTGATGCTTTGAGATGCATTAAGCCTCCTATCAAATTGAATATCAGAGTATCCTTGGTACTCTTGGTCTCTCCTTGGGAGCTACGGGCGGTCGAGCGAGGGACTGATCACCCGACCTCACCTCGTGCCACAAGTAAAAAATACGTAGAGCCCTACTTCTACATACTCCATGCACCGTTCACGGCACGTGCCCATCGTACAGATTCATCACCTATGTTACATGGTTAATAATTTAAATATTTTTTGTATTGCAGTAAATTTGCCATTTAGTAATACTGTAGCATCTGTATGGTTTGCAGAATTTAACTTTTTGTCTCGTGTAAAATACTGAAGTGTTGTGCACATGTAACAAAATAGAAAATACCCCGCACAAACATTATGGAAATTGGACTTCGGTGGAATTGTCTAAAACCGTGATATGTTGTATGTAGATCTTGTCATCCTGAGAAAAATCTTCATTGTCACAACCACCAATCACTTATCTTTTCGCCACTACGACCACTTCGTTCAACACTTGCGAAGATATATTCCGAAGAGATGAAACGAACTCTAACGGTGATGATTGTTTCCTAATAAAATATCTGAATGTGCACAACCTATATAGTACCAGGCGTCAGCTTGGAGCTACCGAGCGACTGTAACTCAGTTGGTAGAGCTTTGGTTCGCAATAGGGAGGTTCATCCGGACTAAGGGGTTTCCTTAGTCCCGCCAGGTGAAATCCAAAATGCTACCTACACTCTAATGGTCCTGGTCGCTACCTTCCTCATCCCTTTCCCGGGTTTAGCAATCGCTGAGGGACTTCATCCCTCTTACGTGACGGGCTTAGGCGAAAGTTGTTAATCTGTCCCAAAAAACAAATGTAAATGCCAATTGTTGCTAATATCATAGCTTGCCGCGGCTCTACTGCCTCGTGTGCAGTGGCACCAAGTTGGCACTCGGAAGACAGGTGGGTTCAAACGCTGCTGCAAATGTCCTGACACGTTTTGCAGTTCTTTTCACCGACAAATGCCCTAATAGTACTTGAACGATGGCCCTGGTCATTAACGTGCCTGTCTCGGAACTCGGATGAATGCTCGCCTTGGATTATTGTACCTTTGACGTGAGACTTGCATCCATCACAGTTACTAAAGGAGCCTAGAAATACCAATGAAACGTCGGAGTAATCATCATACTTACTTTCCGCTAATACGATCCTTTGCTAGTACAATGCACACATAGTGTGTATATGTTTCCATTATTGAATTAAGGCAAACTGACTTCCATCCTGTCGGCCGACATCGGGCAAATATCGAAATATCGAAAGACATAGTGGTGGATTTGAACAATGTCGGTCGACGTGCATGTGCTACTAAGGATTGAATATGTCCTGAGAAAGGTCAAAAGGATAGAGAAGGTAGCGGCAGGGCCATTGTATAAATACCACACCGGCATTCGCCTGGTTGGACTGAGGAAAACTGGAAAAACCCAGTCAGAATGGCCTGACATGGATTTGAACCCGAACGGCCCTATTGCGAACCAAAGCTCTACCAACTGAGCTACAGTCGCTCGGCAGCCGCAACTGACGCCTCCACATTCAGATATTTTATGAGGATAAAAGCATTACCACCAGAGCCCATTCCACCCCTTCGGAATATATCTTCGCAAGTGTTGAACGAAGTGGGCTCGTAGTGGCCAAAAGGTAAGTGATTTGTGGTTGTGACCATGAAGATCTTTCTCAAGATGACAAGATCTACGACATATCAAATTTCAGACAATTCCACCGAAATCCAAGAATATTGTTATCATCGAGTGTTTTCAAAATGTGGCCTCGTAGTGGCCAAATGGGCAGTGATTGGTGGTTGTGCCCATGGAGACTATTTCTCAGGATAACAAGATCTACAACATATCACGGTTCAGACAATTCCACCGAAATCCAATTTCCATAAGGTTTGTGTCGGGTCCTTAAGCATTGTTTGTTTTCTTTCAAAAACCATAATCCACAGAAATTCAACACAATTTCTGCAATTTCACATGCATTAGCACAAGCTATGTAACCTCGTCAGATGTACATTTCTTTTATGGACTTTTTCTTTTAAACAATCAAGAGCCCATGAGCCACAGTAGTACGTACGTTTAAAATAAGTGGATTAAATGTTAGTACCGAAACGTTATTTTAAAGTTGTAAATGTACCGAAATGTCCTCCTGTTCAACGGCTTATTCGACGTTGAATATTGGTTGAGAAGAAACTAGTTGAGATCAAGAAGCGGACGATGAAATTGGCCAAAACAGAGCATCGTTGCTGTCTGTTGATATACACATTTAGTTGTACTTTGTCCATTGCTTTCATCATATTATACAGTATTAACTTCCCAACAGTAAATAATCCAAGTGTCTATTGCAGGAATCGAAGCTGGAACCTTCCGTACTCGGCATTGGTAGCTCGACACGCTACAACTGGACCACGTAATCATTTTGGGACTCACTACTCTTTTACGGTACCTATAAAATAAGTCAATCTTGAAAACACCACAAATCCAGACGTGTCGGTTCACTATCATGTAAGAATAAGAATAAAGAATACTTTCCCTCTTTCTTTGTTATGTGCATTTTCCTTATTTAACACTTTGACCTTCGCTACACTATTAAATGTGTATTTCTCAAGAAGTGCAATATGTCGCTTTAGAGAAACGAATATAAAGCGAAATCTATTTCATAGTTGAAAATGAAAGTTGAAAACACTTCATATTATCACACTATTAAGAAAATTAAATGTTCGTTGAAATGTAGTTAAAATTCAATCTGTTTTCAACATCCAAATGAAGAACGTGAGAAACGTAGTTAATTTTTCTATTCACGTTTAAGCATAATTTGCATGCAATTAACTTGCAAAGATAACATCTAGGGCGCAGTTCAATATAATAGTTAAAAACACGCAATATTAACGTCCTATCAACGAATTCAAATTTTCGTTGGAGTATAGATTGAAATTCGACGTATTTTCAACATGCGAAAGAGAACACAAAAAATAGTTATTGGCATTAAATTGTCTTTTCATTAAATTGTATTCCATTAAATTAGAAAGAATCCCATCAAACGAAATCTGTACCATGGTTGAAAGTAAAAGTTGACTCCAAGTTGAATTAACATATTTTCAACAATACTAAGTCTGTTGAAATATTATTTAAAATTAAAGGTACTTGTTTCAACCGGTAACGTCTAGTCAATGAACTAAACTAAAAAATAAACTTTTAAAACAGGTTTGTATGCTACTGGGGAGGTCTCTAAGAAATTATAGAAAATTGAAGAAATTAGAGTTAATGTGCAGTTTAAAGTTCAATTCATGGCACTACATTATATACTCTATTTATTGCCGGAAGGCATTCTAAACTCAGCTGAAAATTGTTGAAAACTGGACCTGTCCGAAATAAAATCTCGCCTGACCAAAATATTTAGGGGTCAATTCAAAACTAACCCCAAATTTTAAACATCATTTATCTTTACTAGCCCAAAAACTGAAAGTGGCTATCCCAAACAGTCCAAATTGAATACTTAATGGTTCAAGTGAAATAACGCCTAGACCAAGTTTCAGTGACGGATCGTTAAGATGGAATTTCCACATTATTTTCACTTTGGGCCCTCCTATCTCCTTTAATTGACTAGCTCACAAGTTGAAAGTGGCCAGCCCAACCAGCCCAAATTGAGTTCTAACTGGCCCAAAGAAAATCTAGGCCAGACGAAGCATTTGGGAGACTAGCGTGAAGTTAGCCCCCAAAATTTTGGACACCTCTATCTCCTTTATTTGACTAGCCCAAAAGCTGAAAGTGGCTAGCCCAACCAGCCCAATTTGAGTTCTAACTGTCCCAAATAAAATCTCGACTGGCCCAAGTTTCAGTGGCGTATCGTTAAAATGGAGGTTCCACGTTTTGGACACTTTGGACACCCCTATCTCCTTTATTTGACTGACATAAAAGGTGAAAGTTGCTATCCCAACCAGAACAAAATGAGTCCTACACAGCCCAAGTGAAATCTCGGCTGGCCCAAACATTTGGGAAGCTAGTGTGAAGTTAGCCTCCCAAGCTTTGGACACCCCTATCTCCTTTGACTAGCCCAAAAGCTGAAAGTGGTTAGCCCAACCAGCCCAAATTGAGTTCTAACTGTCCCAAAGAAAATCTCGGCCAGACCAAGCATTTGGGGGCCTAGCGTGAAGTTAGCCCCCAAAATTTTGGACACCTCTATCTCCTTTATTTGACTAGCCCAACCAGCCCAAATTGAGTTCTAACTAGCCCACATAAAATCTCGGCTGGCCTAAGTTTCATTGGCGAATCGTTAAACTGAAATTACCACGTTTTGGACACTTTGGACACCCCTGTCTCCTTTATTTGACTGTCCCAAAAGCTGAAAGTTGCTAACCCAACCAGCCCAAATTGAGTTCTACACAGCCCAACTGAAATCTCGGCTGGCCCAAACATTTGGGGGGCTAGCGTGAAGTTAGCCCCCAAACTTTGGACACCCTTATCTCCTTTATTTGACTAGCCCAACCAGCCCAAATTTAGTTCTAACTGGCCCAAGTTTCAGTGGCGTATTGTTAAAATGGAGTTTCCACGTTTTGGACATAACTATATCCTTTATTTGACTGGCCTAAAATGTGAAATTTGCTAGCCCAACCAGCCCAAAATGAGTCCTACACAGCCCAAGTGAAATCTCTTCTTGCCCAAACATTTGGGGGTTATCGTGAAGTGAGCTCCCAAACTTTGGACACCCCTATCTCCTTGATTTAACTAGCCCAAATGCTGAAATTGGCTAGCCCAACCAGCCCAAATGGATTTCTACTTCTAACTGGCCCAAAGAGAATCCCGTCTGGCCCAAACATTTGGGGGGCTAGCGTGAAGTTAGCCCCTCAAACTTTGGACATCCCTTTCTCCTTTATTTGACTAGCCCAAAAGCTGAAAATGGCTAGCCCAACCAGCCCAAATTGAGTTCTACTTCTAACTGGCCTAAAGAAAATCTCGGCTGGCCCAAACATTTGGGGGGCTAGCGTGAAATTAGCCCCCAAACTTTGGACACTCCCATCTCCTTTATTTGACTAGCCCAAAAGCTGAAATTGGCTAGCCCAAATTGAGTTTTACTTCTAACTGGCCCAAAGAAAATCTCGGCTGGCCCAGACATTTAGGGGGCTAGCGTGAAGTTAGCACCCCAAACTTTGGACATCTCTGTCTCCTTTATTTAACTAGCCCAGAAGCTTAAAGTGGCTAGCCCAGCCAGCCCAAATTCAGTTCTAACTGGCCCAAAGAAAATCTCGGCTGGCTCAAACATTTAGGGGGTCAACTTCACACACGCGATGTTTTGGTATAGTTGAATTGTTTTAATACAATGGCGGCGTAAGGCAGTCTGAGTAATGGGGTAAGTGAACTTGATTGAGGCCCGCTTGCATCGTGAGCGAACCTGTTACTGTTGGCAGGATTATCTTATTCTCTAGTCACTGTGACCGAGACTCGAACCCGTATCTCCCAGTTAGCAACTAGGTATGCTAACCATTACAGGACCATAGCACGACCAATTCTCTGTGTATATGGTATTTTCCTCTCGCCTAGACTCTAAGCCGGCTCCTCATTTCTGGTTACAAGGCTCAGGCACTCCACAACAGTAGGCAAAACTGGGGGCTTCACCGAGGCTCACTTGCCAAGACTCTCGCTCACTTTCCGTAACTTATTGGCACATGAGAATGGTTATTCAGATTGTGGAGTCATGCTGATCAGCCATTACAGTCAAGCACACGGATAAGAGACCTGAAACGGTATAGATATTGCGTCACCGCCCACCATCGATGTGCTCCATAGATTATTAACCTCAACAAGCCATTAATCTCGTGTGTTGGGGACTGACAAGGGCTTTTCGGCAGATAGGACCTGGGTGTGAGCACTGATACCCCCCTTTTTGTCGCTATTGTATTGTTGCATGGCTTTTAGTCATCTATGGCTCAAACCGGTATAGGGTAGGGGAAAGGATACAGCAAGAAGTTGGTCAGGGCTTTTAAGTTGAAGGTTATCCCAACGTTTACCTGGTGTGATTGAGGATAAAACATGGAAAACCACAATTAGCATTGTTTTGTGTTTTCTGGTTTATTTCTCAAACATCTATTGATATCTGCAATAGTTTCCTTTCAGTGAGGTTTGTTACAAACCCTAACACATCTTTTTCAAAGAAACTATTGCATATATTGAAAGGCGTTAGAGAAATGAACCGGAAAACACAAATATGCTCACTGAGCGACCAAAATGGATATAACCCCTTTTGAAAGTAAATTCCTTATTTAACATTTTTATCTTGTATGCTGATTCTGCAACACTGGTTACGGTTTTAGCTATTGCCTTTAGTTAGTGTTACCTTGTGGGATTTTCGTTTTGTTCACCTTAATTGTTTCACAGATATTCAAATTAGAGCTAAATATTTCCTCTATAGCAATTTTGTGTGGAAATTGAATTTCCGAGGTCCTTAAGTCCACAACAAGACAAAGCGAATTGAATTGACTATCATCTGCGGTCTCAGTGACTTCAAAATACTTATTTCGCAAGGTTTGATCTAAATCCAGCTCTCATAGTTGGGATCCTCTCCTTGTTAGATTTAAGAAATAAAAGAGTAGTAATTGTCACTAGTCTAGAAATTTCGACTAGTCTATAACAAGCATTAATGTCTATTTAACCGTTTTGCTGTGTAATATTTGGAAAATGCGTTGTCTAGAAGATTGCAAATTTTGGGTGAAAAAACTAGTTCAAGGTACCACAACAAAACTTGGTGAGCGTAGACCTTGGCAACCTAGAGAAACAACTGTGGTGTTTCCAGTCCCCACAAGCAAATCCATTTGTCAGTGTTGTCACATAATCTTTCCCCTTTAGATGTCCCCTAAGAGTTTTTATGAAAATCATAGAACCCTGGTAATGGTCCTAATTGTCATCACGCTATACCTCGTTGGAAAGCTTACGGAACACACATTTTAATGAGGTAACAGTTATGTAAATCGTGCCCAATATGTAGAAGAAAAACAAAACGAAAATTAAAAAATAAAATAAAAAAGTATTTTTTTATGAAAACGTGGGAAGTTGGCAACATTTTCAGTTGTACGCAGACGAAATCTCGCCAACGTATACTAGTCCGTGGCCCAAGTGAGCTTTCACGCCTGAACCCAAAATTTCGGTATATACAATATATTTTGATGGTTTTTTTTATGAAAAAAAGTGCGCTGAAACAGAGTCTGATGGGTGTACGTTTCGTACCCTTGAGCGTTTCAAAATATGACGTCATCAATATGGACGTCATATAATGTATACTTCTTATTATGACGTTGATCAATTTACAATAAATATATTTATGTTTGGTTTCAAATAAAAGCTATAGATGCCTGGAGTTTAATTAAATGAGTAATCTATATGTTTCACGTTCTTGAGCGTATCGAGATATGACGTCATCAATATGCTCGCCCTATAATACTACCTCTTATTTGGACGTTGATCAACTTCCATTAAAAATACCCATGTTTGGCATCGAATGAAGCCCAAAGTAAATGGGGTTAATCAAGAATAGCGTGAAGTACTGGACGGTAGAGCAATAAAAAGCGGAATCTTTGCGTTTTATCCTTTGACTACGAATCGGGCGGCCCGGGTTCAAATCCCGGCCAGGACACTGGAGTCACAGTTTTCCCATGCTTGGCGCTCTGAGGTACACTCAGCTTCCTATCAAATTAAGTAGCAAATTGTCCTTGGTATTCTTGGGCACCTTGGGAAGGTAAAGGCGGTCAAGCGTGGGACTGACCACTCCACCTCACTTCGTACCGTAGATCTAGAAAATTTTGAGCGCGACCTCCACATCCCCCATGCGCCGTTCACGGCGCGTGCCTATCGCACAGTGGATAGCTTTACCTCTTTTACCTTTTATTACAAAATGTGCACAGACAGATATAAAAGTTTAACAAAATGAGGCTCCGGGTTCAAGATACAAATTGACTCGGAGAGAAGAGAGAGACGAATGCCTGTGATTGAATTCAGATATGAAGAATTCCCACTCCGTCGCAAGTGGAAAGGGAAGTCCAATCCCGTCCCAGATATGGACTAGGAGTTCTGCCCCGATGCAGGCAAGAATGGGTGTCGGATTGTCTGCAGACAAAGACGGTAGAAGTTTGTTCTGTCCCGTGACAGACAAGAACAGGTAGAAAAGAATACTCTGATCCCGTCGCAGATACAGAGTGTGGATTCCGACCCCGATGCAGGTCAGAGGGGAGGGTGAGGGGGCGATCATTCCCGTCGCAGAATGATGCTGAGAGTCGATCCGTTGTCCTTTTTATTTTCTTCCATTGGCTCCTCAACTAGGTGTCGACACTATCGATGACGTCGATCGCATTTTCTCGGATTTCAGCGTTTTCTTGATGTCGACTGCTTTTTTTGACAAACACTTTCCTATTTCATAAGATTGTAGTACGCACGTGGTAAACACGTAGTGCACGCATTTGTTGTTAATTGTAAGCAGCGTGTGCTAGAATCAGCACAACGTTGCAATAGTGATATGGTCTGTATGTTTTACATCCTGACCGTATCAAGATATGACGTTATCAATATGACCTACATATAATACTACCTCTTATTAGGACGTTGATCAACTTCCAATAAATATACATCAAATGAAAGCCCTAGGTGCCTGGAATTAATGAAGAACCGCTTACACAATGCAAAGGACCGCTGACAGAAATGTGTCACCAAGCATGATGACTATGTAAAGAAGGACTAATTCCGCCATGAGGTATAAGTTCTCCAAAGTCTTTTACTTCCAGGCGTTTGCAAGAACTTTTTGATACTTCCTCGTATATGAGACACAACATTGTTATATTTTGTACATACACATTAAGGTCCAAGGTTTCTTCTTTATACAGTCCCAAGCAGCACAGAATATTGGGTCAATATCGATCAAGCTTGACCCAGTATTAGACAGATATTGGCCCGATATCATGTGCTTCTAGGGAAACATGACAATTTTGTGTCACATATATTGTGTTATATATAAAAGATTACCTCTTACTTCTCTTTGGTCATCAATGTCACTTGTATCCCTCGGCTTCTGAAGTCGACCTATAAGACTTACTTGCTTTATATGTTACAAATCTGACCATAATTAAAGTATGATGGAACTTACTCCACACATCAAAAAGTCAAACTTCTACCTTGATTTTGAAAAGATAAATCAAATCTCATATTACTCAGGACCTGCATAAAGGAACAGCCAAGCTAACAAAATATCTATTCAGATCGACTGTACACATGTCTACAAAATTATTGTTGCAGTCAAAAGATAGGGATAAAATACTGACGCGCAACATGTAGTTATACGCTCTTTTTCTTCTGAACATTTCGTTCCCGATCATAAAAGGTCCTATGAACATAAAGCATATTGGGCATATTGTCAGAGTTAGCGAAGGCCGAAAGCGTGGGATCAGTAAATTCGAAGCGGTAGATACCTTAGTGCAGAGAGACACTAACGTTCGTTCGTCGAGCACATCACAGAATATGTTTAAATTGTCCGCCGTGGACAGCAGGATCATGGATTGATGAACCCGTTCGAAGATACCTGGATCATGGCGAACAGTTGCACATGCGTTATGGATACACTGTTCCAAGTCCTTGACATCGCTGACAGGAGTAGCATACACCACACTGTTAACGTGTTCCTACGGATTAAAAATCCATCGGATTCAGGTCAGGAGACCGGGCAGGTCAATGCACTGGACCGCCACGACCGATCCAACGTCTTTGGAAGTTGTTGTTCAACCACTGGCGGACATACACACTGAAGTGCGCGGGAGCCCCATGCTGCATGTACCACATGTTGCGGCGAATCGCTAAGGGAACATTCTCAAGTAATTCGGGCAGTGTATCCTGCAGGAAGATCAAATACTGTGCTCATTCAGTCTTCGGGGTAGCATGTACGGGCCGATCAGTTGATCATGGACAATACCACACCATATATTGAGTCCAAATTGGTGTTGATGATGAGTGACAACCGTACCATGAGGATGCGCATCTGCCCGCGTGTGTGTGTTATGCATGTTGACGATACTCTCCATTCCAAACGTGGCCTCGTCAGTGAACAGTACTGATGCCAGAAACAGCATGAAAGTAGTTGTCTATTGAATAAACCCCTGACAGAATGATTCACGTGATTGGAATCCGCTTTTGTCAGTCCTTGTACCCTTTGCAGTTGGTATGGATACAAGACATTTTCATGTAACGCACGCCACACAGTCATGTGACTAACATGAATTTCACGCTAAGTTCCCTCGTACTCGTGCGTTTCTCATTGTCCACAGCTTCTAACACACGTTCGTCCATAACAAGTTCGTACACGACTGGGTCGGCCAACATCCGCATGGACAGGTAGTACGGTCCCTGTTTCACACACACGCCGATAAATTGCTGAAAACATCCTGTATGATGGTTGGCGACTGTTAGAAAACGCTCCTGATAGAATCCTACTGCTTCACGCTCATTGCCAGCTGCATGACATTACATGAATAGCATGTCGGCCTGTTCGCGGTTCGAATAAAGCACCATGTTTTAGTCGAGCACTGCCACTTGTCCTATTCAACACTAGCTGCACAATGACCACTCCTGCGCGGTACATGGGTCCGCAGGACCCCCTGACTGGACTTCTAGCTCTAATTAGCGACTTTCGTCCTTCGAGTTAATTTGTAGAATTGGTTTGAGTTAAATATAATTATTTAATTTGATGAAAATGAATCGGATTAAGAACCCGGGCCCAGGCAGCGCCCCAAGCAAGCCCCCAGAAAATCCACTTTTCCCCTTTATTGATTAGAGTAAGCCCAAAAGCATTATCCAGAAGAACAGATCGTCTATCAGTAAAATTGCCAGAATTCAAGATAGGTAAAAAAGTAAAAGGATGAGGATGTTTAGGTAAGTGAAGGTGTTGAGAGTAAAATTTAGTGGTGTTGTCATCCATAATACTAATATGTAATAAAGTTGTAGGAGCTCTGTTTCACATCCATGGCGAAGATTTGTATATGTTGTTTTGTTCTTTTCTATATTATATTCCTGTTTTAAATTAAATATGTGAGTAGTTCTTTGTAAGTTATATTATGCTTCATAATTCTATCTTCTATGTGATCTGGTAGGTTTCCTGTATGAAATTTTTGTGTCTTGCATTTTCAATATATCTTTTCTTTCTTTCTTTCAAATATGAACCAATGGGAACAATGGGAATTCTGTTATATAATTGAATTTTGTCCGCAGTCCATAATTTTTTCCATATACCGTATCCAGAATCTTTCCAACTTTTCTATCTTTTCCAAATTTATGCCGGAATGAAATCGTTCGTGACCATACATAACCATAGGTCTTAAGAGTGGTAAGTAAAGTCTAATTTTGATAGTTTGTGAAAGTTCTGATCTAAAGTATGATTTTAGTAAAGTGTGAGTTCTAAGTCCTTTAGTCTGCCTTTCTTTAATGGTACGCGACCTTTCCTTTTACAGTACAACTGTGAATGGGCATTTCAATATCTAGCTCTGATTGGTTAAAATAATCCTACGGTGCTAAGATTTGATATCTCTCTTTAGTTGGTCTATCCTGTAAGATTTGATTAGTCGTCTACCGGTAACACCAAACTTTTAACGTTCATGCATGAAATAGTTTCTTTTACTATGTTTTTAAACATTTAATATAGTTTCGAAACAATATACAAAAATGAAATTAGTTGCAAATAATAAAACTATATAAAAACAATGTAAAATTCTTCAAAACTAGCCGTAACTAAAAAAATTCTTTCACCTCGAAAAGTTCAACTATTTTTGCTGCCATCTATAGGGCACCAAATATATAATTCGTTAAATGTCAAATAAACAATGTTATATGAAGATTTAAGTAGCTCATTATAAGCCTAACATCAATAGAATTATTTTTCCGATGAAAACCTAAACGCATTCAAATTAGTAATTACGGAAATATGTTTCCACATGTAAAATTGTACATGTTTTGCAAAATACAGGTTAATCAGAATGAATAAACAGTCCAGATATCAGGAACTAGCTCACTTATTGAAATTGTAGAGCAACCGTAGCGCTGGGGTTTGTCTATCACCTACGTTCCTATGAATATACAATACATGAATAGCTCCTCTCTGCCCGTATCAATCTGCAGTCCTATAAATATAGGATATATGTCAAAAGTCAGTAGCTATCTCAGGAAATAGGAGCAGCACGAAGAAAATATCTGAGCTTCAGGTTTGGGTTCAGACACCTTGATTTATGACGTCATGTTAATCGTGTAATGCTACAAGGACCCTTTATAGTAGTTCTTGCATTATGTTCTTGGCCTGTATAGCACCCTAATGTCCAAACAAATCTGATAAAAAGAAACTGACTTCAGATTTGAGTATATGTACCATGTTGAAAGAACCATATTAAATTCGGGAAGGTAAATCATGATCTGAGGTCAGTTTCTATGAAGCTAGATCTGAGGTCAGTTTATCCTCATGTACTTTTGCATAGGGTCTAATGTTCCGCAAGAACTGAGTGCATGAAGTGCAAAATTACTTTAAGAAAAGGTTGCAGCTTTATCAGATTAAAACGTCCTGACAAACCATTGCATCTAAGCCCAAATTTGAAATCAGTTTATCTTATCTGTTTTCGTAGTGTGTCTTAAACTCTGGTTTCATGTAGTTGAAAATTACCGTAAAAGTAAGGTTCTAGCCTTACACTGAACTCAAATCTGAAGTATCCATTCTTCGAGCTCCCCTTATTTTCCTAAATAGATAGTGAATTTTGATATTATATGTGCACAGGAAAACTATAGAAAACCTAAAATTAGGTAAATACGCCCTTAACTTTTGTCTTACAATCTTTTGATTTTAAACCTTAGATAAATAAGAAGTGATCATTACGATTCGATTTTGGTTTGTAAATTGGGAAGCATGAAAGCACCTATTAGGATTGCATAAGTAGACTAATAAACCTATTAAAATTCTGTAAGACATTTACCTAGACGGGGATTTCGCCAGAAGTTTTAGTTCGAGGGGGTGTAAAGTCATTGGGAGGCTGTAAGTGGTGTTTTGTACAGTTTCTGTCGATTTATGACCGTAAAAAATTAAGTTTGGAGTTGCTTTCAAGGATTGGGGTTGACACTTCCACAGGGGCTCTGGCGGAATCACTGTTCCTAGAGATATTACTACTATATGAATTACGTGTAACGTGTTACACATCGGCCTAAATCTTATATTCTTAAGTCGTTTGAGCAAGCATCATATCCTTAAACATGTAAAGTTTGGTTCTCTCTATTCAAAAGAAATATCTGACATGTAACGCAAAATCCAGCTCTTTTTATCACTGTCTATTGTAACACTTACAAATGGCATGGTCGAAATATAAATTGTGATTGAGTGATTACTTAGTATGGACAGATCTTAACTGCCTCATGATACCATGTTAGATAGAGGACCGCGGTGGATCAGTGGTAGAGTTCTCATGTGTGGTTTGTGGACTGCCGGCTTGTGCCACGTGGGCTTTGTGGTGGACAAACACCGTGTGGGTTGATTTTATCGGGATTGTCACGTTTGTTCCCACTAGCTTCATTTCACCAATGTTCATATTATCATCCATTCGGTCTGAGCCAAAGTTGACAAAATCCCTAAAATAAATATTCAAATTCAAATTCAAATACCATGTTAGTATTAGAAGACATGTTTTGAAACAACGATTTCTACTAGCGGAAACCCTCTTTTTCGTTCATTCACACGACCATGATGAAAAATCTTTTTCTCTTTTCTCTTTACCATAATTTTTAGTTGGAATACAACTACCTCTCCCTCTCCTCTTTTGTTTTCCATATTCGTCATCATTGTAACTGAAAATAGAGGAAGCTTCGCTCAACCGTCTGTCCACATAGATCACAAAATTTTCTGTGACATTTTGAAGGAAATTCGACTGTAAAATTACTTCCATTAAAACAATACCAGATGCATTTTCAATACTCTTAAAGAATATCTTTGGCTATATGAACTAGAATTTTGGATAAAAATATTTTTTTCCTGATTAATAAAAGATAATTGCACTAATTTGGAGAAGAAAAAAAAGTTGACTTTTAATGTCTTCGACCTTTGAGGCAAAATATGTTATGTCAATCATTAATTTACTATTATTTCATGAAAACATATAAAGAGTACGAAGGGGGAACAATCAAAGGCACATTTTAAAAGTCGTGGGAAAACACACATTTTAAGGTGTAATCACTAGAATTTAAATTTACTTTTGTTCCTCTAGTGCATTATCGGTCTACTTACGTCAAAGTGCTTAAAGACCAAAAATAAATGTAAATTCAAGTTCTTACACCTTAAAATACGGGCTTTCTCACAATTTAAAAAATGTTACTTTGATTGTTTTCACCTGTACTTTTCATGTGGAAAATGAATCTCAAAATTTGTGGGAAATAATTTAATTTCCATTCGTTCTACCCACTGTCGAAAATAATTTCTATACATTTTGTGTATTTGTCCAACTTAATTACAAAGCAAGTATAACCCATGCCCATAACCATGCCTTTCAAATAATTAGAAAATAGTATTTTTGTCTATCAAGCAAAATGATGATGCATCCTGTCAAATATCTCTGCCACAAACACCCTGTTACATAGCGTAGACTCTATGCTTCCCTGCCCTCTATATTTGCTTCATACTTTGCAAATTGTTGTACAAGTTTTATATGCACACAAACAATTTCTTATTTTCTTAGACAAATTATAATTGAGACAAGGCTCGCAACGGATGAAAAAATTAAAATATTTTGTCACTAAACACCGCTAATCAAAGCATTTTCTCAAGATTACATTGTCATATTACATACGACCAATGGTTTAATCAAACAGCACTTTATGTAACGGCATTATTTGACCTGAACCAAAAGTTAAGTTTGACGCCGGGTAGATGACAGGGAAAACTGTTGTACTTTTTGAGGTGTACGACTTTTCAAAATTACGTTTAATTTTGAAGAAATATCAACTGATTTTATAGACTTATTACTTACAACTAATTCCGTGTTTGTATGCTGTTACAAAAATATCACGTTTAAGTAACATCAAGTATCTCATACAAGAATACGTACTAAAGAATTTACGGAGTATTGTAAAGGCCCGCAAGGCCACTTTTGCCATGGACCCACTAAAAGGGGTCACCGTGGCGGGACTTCTGGCTATTTTAAGCCACTTTCGTCCTTTTGATTTTTGTAAGAATGAGTTGGAATTTAATGAATTTTAATTTGAATAAAGAACCGGATATCTGCAAAGACACAATGATTATTTATTAGTCAGCTAATAAATTTAGTTTTCGTTTTCGAAAGAGCACGTAAATTGCACAGGAATGTCATTACAAGTTGTGAGAAAAATTAGCTGTTCTAAGTTGGAATGGAGTTTCTTCTTGTTATATTTTATGTAGTTAGACGAATTATCAAATCTTAGCACCGTAGGAATATTTTAACCAATCAGAGCTTGATATTGAAATAACCATTCACAGTTGTACTGTAAAAAGGAAAACTTGCCTCCTGTACTGTTGCGTCTTGCACAAAAGCGCCACCTATATGTGTGAACTGAGCAACTAATGAACAAAAACGCCACTTGTGTCTGTGAACCAAGCAAAGTACGTATTGAATAACAGCGCCACTTGCGTGTGTGAACCAAGCAACTACGTATTGAATAGCAGCACCACTTCTAGAGTTTCATAGACCGCCATTTGTAAGCTTATTGGTTTTCAATATCTACCGCTTCGAACTTACTGTTCCCACGCTTTCGGCCCTCGATAACTCTGACAATATACCCAATATGCTATATGTTCATTTCACGTTTTTGCTTATCTTGGTGTCAGCAATCACCTTACGACGTTTGTTACATTAATTAAGTTACACCCTGTATGTCGATCAACGTCATAATAGGAGGCACGCGATATTGATGACGTCATATCTGGAAACGCACAAGAATGTGATCCATGTGCTCTATATTACTCCTTTAGATCATCTCCAAGCACCTAGAGTTTTCATTTGATACCAAACTTGGGTATATTTAATGTATATCGAACAACGTCATAATACGAGGTATATATTATAGGACGGCCATATTGATGACATCATATCTCGAAACGCTCAAGGGTATGAAACGTATACCCATCAGATTCGGTTTCAGCGCACTTTCTCCTAAAGAAACCATCAAAATATATTTATATACTGAAATTTTGGGTTAAGGCATTTGACCCAGGATGCATTAATTTGACACATATAGAGGAACATCGGTGCAATACGAAGCGAGAACAAATGGATAACTTATAATAGCACTTGCGCAACTCCATATACAGGGTGGGTGGAAAGTCCTATATCACTGTGTTACAGCTATTTTGCATCAGAGAAGCAAACATGTGTACTTTACTAATTTGAGTGCGCTGATTCCAAATATGCAATCAGTTTTTCACGTACACGTAACGTTTCCATGATACACGTGTGACGTCATATCCGGTATTGGGAAATTTTCGCCTTATGAGTTGGCAACACTACCGGATGTATTCGTATTCCTGGTATTGGTTTTGTTTACACGCGGTGTGTGACGGTCTGTTGCATGTTTGTGTATGAGAAATCATTGTTGAAGTCAATTTTAATACTGTTTACTATAGTTTAAAACTGTGATGTTGTGATAAATGACATGGCCATTTTGTTTATGATAAATTTGTGATTTTACTTAACTTGGCTATGTCGACAACACGATTTCGTGGCTGTAAAAACAGCCCAGACGTTTTTTGTTATATTTGTGGTCTATTCACCCCTCGTTCACAAAGAAGAAATATTACAGACAAAGTGAAACAAGCGTACAGGCTTTACTTTGGTTGCCCAGTTGGCGATCAAGATAAAAATTTTGCGCCACATAAAAGCTGTGTTTCATGTGCTGTCACATTATGTGAGTGGATGAATGGAAAGAACAGAGTGATGAAGTTCGCCGTACCTGTGTATTGGGCTGAACCAAAGGACCACGTGACAGATTGTTACTTTTGCCTCACAAAGGTTCAAGGCCATTCCTCAAAGACAAGGCATTTGATTGCATATGCTGATGTTTCCTCAGTAGTGAAAACTGTACCACATCAGGAAGATTTTCCAGTTCCATCTCCACCGTCTACTGCTGCTAATGAGAAAGAGATTGAAGAGCAGATTACATCCTCTGATTCGTCAGATGAATACACTCCAGATGTTGACAGTTCTCCGCTTCTTGTAAATCAAGCAAGACTCAATGATTTAGTACGTGAGCTTAATCTAACTAAAAGAAACTCTGAAATTCTTGCTTCTCGGTTGCAAGAATGGAACCTTTTGGAGCCAGGAACAAAAGTATCACTGTATAGGTGTCGCACTAAACAGTTGGAAGCATTCTTTTCCATGACAAATTCAATGTGCATATGTAAAGACATCGTTGGTTTGTTCAAAGAACTAGGAGTAAGTTATGATCCTATAGAATGGCGTCTTTTTGTAGATGCCTCAAAATACAGTCTTAAAGCAGTGCTTTTACACAACGGCAATAAGTTACCCTCGCTTCCAGTAGCATATGCTTTGGCATGAAGGAGACCTATAACACCATAGAAACAATGCTGAAAGAAATCAACTATGAAGCCCACAATTGGAGTGTTTGTAGTGATCTTAAGGTTGTGGCAATTGTTAGTGGCCTACAAGGAGGCTACACTAAGTACTGTTGTTTCTTGTGCCTTTGGGACAGCCGCAACAAAGCCAGACATTACGTACAAAAGGAATGGCCAAGAAGAATTAATCATACCATTGGCGCAAACAACGTCCTTCAAAACCCTCTAGTACCTGCAGACAAAATTATCCTACCACCATTGCATATCAAACTAGGGTTGATGAGAGTTTTTGTGAAGGCTTTGGAGAGGGATGGGAACACATTCAATTACCTGAGGACAAAATTTCCCAAGCTGAGTGAGTCTAAAGTGACAGAAGGTGTTTTTATAGGACCTGAAATAAGAAGTCTCCTTAAGGATAAGGAGTTTGAGGCCGTGATGAATCCAATTGAACTAGCAGCATGGAAGTCATTCACAGTAGTATGCTGTGGGTTCTTGGGAAACAGAAAGTTACCAAATTATGACCAGCTGGTCACTGATCTTATTGACACCTTCCATGTACTGGGGTGCAGAATGTCACTGAAGCTGCACCTGTTACACAGTCATCTGGATTTCTTTCCCCCCAATCTGGGAGCAGTAAGCGACGAGCAGGGGGAAAGATTTCATCAGGATGTGTGTGATATGGAAAGACGTTACCAGGGCCATAGTCACATCTCAATGTTGGCCGACTACTGTTGGATCCGCTACAGAGAGACAGAAGGTTCATCATACAAACGTCAGTCGAAAAGAAACCACTTCAACCAGTAGGAACCGCAAGTTCCTAAACATTTGTCTGTTTTACAAACTCTGATGAATCCTTTTTTGTTTTTCGTTATTAGTGTAATGTTTTTTTGTCATTTTTAACAGTAATAGTTTGAAGTAATAAACCGATCTACTCATTCAATAGCACTTTTTGTGAAAATACGGAATATAGTACCTTAATTTTGGACCACCCTGTGTATCAAGAAAACGGTACGTGTTACGTAAATTTGGAGCTCATTTTTGGAATCAGCGGGTGCGAATTACTTAAGGACACCATGTTTCGTCTGTGATGCAGAAAAAAAGTTGAAATTTGTAACACAGTGTAATCCAACTGAACGAAACGTAAACAACAAATGCATTAGGTGTGTTAAACAGTGGATTTTGGTGATGAAAAAGCAATCAATAAATAACAAAAAATAAAACAATTTCGTCAA
>JAGDQP010030147.1:2208-19353 GCA_022664845.1 Lepisma saccharinum | reverse complement strand
TGCTTTTGTTCTCTCTCTCTCTCTCTCTCTCTCTCTCTCTCTCTCTCTCTCTCTCTCTCTCTCTCTCTCTCTCTCGCTCGCTCGCTCGCTCTCCCACCCCTCTCTCTCTCTCTTTGTTAACTATTAAAATCTGTTCTCTCTTTCCCATTTATCTCTCAATTTCGCTCTTTTTTTATCTGACAGGCATCCATCGATTTATATTTTTCATTGTTTGTGTTTAAGTTTTTTCCCTGCATCATCATCTATATAGTGTTTCATCTCGTTCTTATTATTTTATTTCATATCTATACTAATTTAAATATATCTAGAAAAAATATGTTTTCATGTTGTTTGCTTATTTTTGTTACATGGGAAAGAGAGACGTTTCCTTAGAGATTTTACGATAAGATGTAATTTGGGTGATCTATCTGCGTGGCGTTCAGACTATCTATTTTTGATGGGAAGTGTAGAAATAAGATAGGTCATCACCCTCCATAGTAGAAAAAGATATTCTTAAGATCAGCGTTGAAATTGGCAAACAATTTCTTTCTGTCATGTTATTAGGGTGTCTGCCTTTTTTTTTTTTTCTGCGATGCGGTTGCTGTCCTGTTGTGAAATGTATTGGGACGGAGCTCTGTATTTTTAAAAAAATATTTATTCTGGCAAAATACCCCATCACGTGAACGAAGCACATGCGTTGAGATGTTAAAAGGTTGAATTATTGTTTGTTTTAGGAACGAAAGAACAATAGTACAAAAGCTTGTTTTGTACCCACTCGTGCAGTCTGACTTGAGTTTCTTAACAGCAGGTGAATTAGTCATCAAATTTTCTTTCCTTTTATTATTATCCCTTTCTAAAATGTCAACTCTTATGTATTGTTAGTTTTTTCTTACCTTCAGTTAATCGAACTTTGAAATTCAGTTTGGTATTTCAGTTTTTCAGAACCGTAGTGCAAAATCCAACACTAAAAATAACCAAAAGACATAATGAGAACTTGCATCTTGTGCTTCTGTATATGTTTGCAGACATCAAAAGGAAGGTGAATAGAAAGAAAGTGTCTATAGCCGATTTGCCACCTGGATGAACAAATTCTCAAACAACATGGCAGTTTTTCTGCGTGGCATTTTATTGTTTCAAATTATATCTGGAAACATGACGGTACTATATGTATATCAATATTTCGCATTTAGTAATGTGTTTAGAGACATCGAAATGACTCAGGCTTCGCGGTCTATAGTCTAGACCCTGGAAAGCGTTTCTCAACATTAAAGCGATCTATAATCTAGACCCTGGTCAGCGTTTCTCAACATTTTTCTTGCCACGATCCCTTCTACCATGTCTTCTGGCCGGCGACCCCCAAAAGTACTTTTCTTGTTTATAATAACAGGTTTCGTTTCACTTTTTGTGTTTGAAACCTTGAGGAGGCTATTTTATTTAATACACCCCTCGCGACCCCCTTGCACACAACCTGCGACCCCATGTTGAGAAACCCTGGCGTAGGCGCTGACTCTCGTCTCTTTTGCACTTTCATATGCCCTCAGTTTGAGTGCAGGGTGTTATTACCCATCCATAGCAAAATCAAAATCTTTTGGTCGTGTGATCTGGTTCATGGTCATTTGGCCGCCGTATTGGATTCAATATGGCGGATCGGACATTTCCTTAAGCGCTCGTAACTCAATCATTTCTTAACCGATTTTAATGATTTTTTTTTTATTTGAAAGACGAACATACAAAGTACCAGGATTAGCAAACACCATGTTATTTTTAAAAAAAAACAGATTTTTGTTTAAACCAGGTTTTTGTTGTTGTTGTTTAAATACTTTGGTTTATTTATTTATATTTGTTCCTTAAGCGGAAGCTGCTGGAATACTTCAATGAAAGATGCAAATGGGGATAGACCCAAAATTATATATATACAGAAGAAATGTACAATTGCGTTTGTATTTACAATGCCGCCTACACAGTCACCGTTAAGATGGGACTCGCTTGTTAGAGCGCTCAAGGATCACTTCTCATTGCCTTTGTCTGTTCGTTTACTGTCCACTTGCTTCTTCCTTCCAACCCTCTTCCCTCTGTCTGATCTAGTTGTTTGTAGCAGGACGAGGGGGACATTATGAGACCACACACACTTTCCTAAATACTTTTCACAGACCCAAGAAAGAGTTTGCTCTGTTTCAGTTTGAAAAGGCAAAATTCAAAATAGAGACAAATACACAATATAACAAAATTATTACAAACACGATTTTAGATCTCCAACATTCCTCTCCCCCTTGAAATGACAATTTCAACACATACACACAACGATATACACACAGACAGTACAAAAAGGAAACTTCCACTTCTGCCTGAGCACTTGTTTGTTTACTGAGAGTCACAGTGCAATTTTGGTTATGGGTCTTTTGTATTCCCCATGAGCTGTCATTATTGTTACTGCTCGTATAAGCCCATAAGATCCTGGATGAATAACATAAATTGTTCCGACTTCCGAGTATCCATTGGACTGGGGGAAGGTTTTCGGCTTTGACCAACACCGTACCATAATCACTGTGAATATTGTTTGGTTTGCCTCTCCTCGCAATACATCTGCGAAAAGCAGCAAGAAATGGTGGAGTAGAGGCAACACTTGCCGTTTCTAAATGAATGGCATGAGTTGTGAGACAAACAAATAGAATAATGTAAGACTTGAGTCGCTTTCGTCCCCTTGCCTTGATGGACCGCACGGTATATGCTCCACTGTAGTCGACCCCCACACGCTTGAATACCTTTGCTTAGTTCACCCGTACACCAGGTAGATTACCCATTAATAGCATAGTAGTTTGTTTTCGATGACAATGACATTGGTTCACAACAGTACGTACTCTGTCCCGTCCACGTAAAATCCAAAATTTCTGCTACAACGTTGCCAATAACAGCTGTGGACCAGCATGTAGATTTCTGATGTGTTCTTGTCGCACAATGAGATCAGTCAAGTGATTTTTGTTAGGAAGGAGGATGGGATGTTTTTCATCGAAGGAAATTTGTGCATTTTGCAGACGGCCACCGACACGTAAGACACCCTGACCATCAAGAAAAGGGTTGAGACACAACAATTTGCTTCTCGATGGTAAATCCCTGTTTGTTTTCAAACACCGCAATTCTTCTGGAAATGCTTCACTTTGTAGTACCTTGAACCACCGGAGTCTTCGAGTTTCGATGGGGTTAATGGACCATGGGTCCTGTCCTCTCGCACAGTTCTGCAGTTGGACACAAATCGTAAACACCAAGCAGTCACTCGCTGTAGTGTTGTAATAGAGGAATACTTGATTAACACTGACGTATCACTCACGTTGTGCATGGTCAATACACTTGCTTCAGATGATTGTTGGTGTTGAGAAAGAACAACTAGGTCCACCGGTTCACCACTAGCTTGGGGGAGAGGATAATTTGGTAACAACTTCGGGTCCTCGCTAGTCATAAAAGACGGTGATCATTTCCATCGATTTCCAGCACTTGGTCAGTTCGTGATTGAGGTCACTACACCGAACGTGATGCACTTTCATACTCGTTTCCCCAGAATACTTGTTCAACGCCCCCGAGAGCACCCACCCTATCTCTGTTTCTAACGCTAACACTGAACTCTTCGCTCTAGTTTGATGTCCGGAACACAAGATGACGGCAAAAATGTCTGCACCCAACAAGCTGTCAACACGATTGGCGGTGTAATAATATAGATCGCCACTCATTGTAACTTTTATTAATATACACTAGGACTTTTGGGTATAGAAATAAAACAATCTATTTTATAGTAACAACGAACTTTTATTGTGCATAAGTAAAATATATACAGACTAGAACATTTCAAGTGATACAAAAATATTGTGATTACACACATTTGATACAAAGTAATGAACAGTCTTGCTTTTATCTTAAACATTTTCCAGACAAGTGATACAAACAGGCTCCAAACATTTAACATTTACTGTTCTATATTACGCTGTGTACAATTAATTTTGATTGCTCAATCACGATCCGCAAAAATTTCAATGACGCATAACTTGGAGATTTATTTATGGCCATTAGCGGCTACAACTTTGGCAAAGTCCTTGTAGGGGACCAGCAAGTTCGCATTTCAGATTTTCTGAACCCGTTCTACACCTTGGAAGCATTCCTTGTGAAACAAGGTGACCATTCCTCATTACTTGCCAACACACACTAGAGGCCACGTCTGCAAAAGTACAGTCACAGCTGGCCATTCTCCTTGTTCCTGATTGACCTCAAGCGGACTGTCAAAAGTCAATCCTGTCTGCAGTTTATTGGATTCGTCAACCAATCAGATTATTTTTAATTCAAATGATGTCATTACTTACAATGGATGTGCGTGGATTCAATGGAGGCAATCTTTGAAGGAGGCATGAAAATACTATACATACAGTCTAATTGTTATGCAACCCAATAACACACAAGTGTATTATAGGTGGTATATGAGGCAGGGGTAGTCACTTATAAAACTGAATCCAGTACTCCTACCATTGCTATCATGCGTGGTATGCAATCGAGCATTAGCAGCGACCAGGTTTGGCTCTGGATACGTTAGATGGAGTCCAACATTTTTCTAAGCAATCAAAACCTTTGTGGTATGCATTCTAACAGTATACCAGGGATCAAATTCGGTTCTTGATACGATATATTAAAAGTCTAAAAATTGTGTATATATATATATATATATATATATATCAGTGTGTCTGGTAAAATCAGACACGAAACTTTAAATTAGGTGTCAGCGACTCAAATACGACAAAAATGAATCGACACTGTTTATTTAATTAATTGAGACCTTTCAATTCAATAGATGGCAACACTTAATGTCATTATTTTCGACGCGGAGTTACTACACGTTCCTAGATGTAAATAACAAAAAGTTTGATGAATAACTTATGTATTAAATTAATTTCGAGTTGGAAACACTTTTTCCACGTATTCATGCTCTTGTTAGCAAAACTTTCATGCCAAGTACTACTTTTTATTTCAATATGTGTTTCCGACACTTCAAATGTTACTTCACTCATTATATTATGAATAGAATGGACTCCGTGTGGTTGCCAGGAGTCACTTCCTGTTGACAAACAGCAAAAATACTCACAACTTTAATCTAACAAGCCTGCTTACGCATTTAATATGTGATTGTGTAAGCACATTTGTCACTTTTCGCTCTATAGATTCTCCAAATTCAATTCTGAAAAGTTCCTTCGCAACAAAATCTAAGCAATCCCCATGAGTTTTGATGAACAATACTAATTGTTTAGAAATCCTGTCCGAGTTAGTATGAATACGTATTTAAATGCCAAATATTGATAAAAATTCATTCCAGACTTCTCTTCTCAGTGAAATTCAAGCAATCACCCTCTTTCTAGTAAAAGTATCATGTTAACTAGTCTCCAATATGACGTTGCTTTAGTATTTTCGGATTCAGTGGCAGTTCAAAGACTAGTTTTCGTGCTTTAGCCAACAAATATTAAGGAATTTCATTGCAATCATTCTTTTTTTTTTCCTTAAAATATAAGCAATGAATCGCTTTCTACTACAAGTTTCATGTTAGTTAGTCCCCTATCTGACATTATTCAACTATTTTCGGCTTCAAATGACAGCTCAAAGACTAGATTTCTACATAAACTACATGTTAAAATGTCTCTTTCAAGGAAATACTGTCTTTGGAAGTACGACTTTGTTGCCTCATTAATCCTTTCCCTGTTTCAATAGAGTTCTTTCTGATTAAAGCAGGTTTAAACACAGATTCAATACTTCTTTTACTGATCTAAACACTAAACTATCAGCAAAGGTAAATTCGGGTTAAAAATGGGATCGGAAACCGTCTCACATACTTTTTACATACCATTTGAAGCAATATATATCCACAAACACTCCATAATAAAGTAAATTCGGCTTAAAAATGAGGTCTAAAGCCTTCTCGCACACATTTTGTATGCTATCCGAAGCTATATATATATATATATATGTCCAAAATCATTAAATATTAGGCCTTAAAATAGATCTGTGCACAAAGAGTACATTTCTTTTGCATGTCAGTTTCGTCACTGGAGCGCTAAGTATTCAAACAATAGCAATATTGTAACAATTTGTGATTAAGCGGGACTTAAGAAACATAGCGTCACTTCGAAATCCCGTTGCTTACTCCTTTGGAGCACAAAAAATATACATATTTTGCTATCTCACGAGATAGAAATCTCGTTCGTCTATACAAATGATATAAAAACGCATCTAAAGGCATGACCAACACTAGATCATTTACACGTCTGGAACGTTATACAACTAACATTAGGCCTAGTTTCCGCTTTAAACAGCTGGAAAAGCCATATTGCACACTTCTCGTACACATCAGAAGTACCAACTAACCATAAAAATAACAATTAAAGTAGATTCTGCTTAAAAATGGATGTCGGCCACTTTAATTATAAAATCATTACGTCTGTCAGACAATATATTACCTAAAAACAGATCTGAACACACAAAGTACACTTCTTTCACACAATACTTATACATTTAAAGCAGGAAATTAAACATTTTGCTATATCACAAGTTAAATAACATCCGATTACGCAAACAGTATCGATAGATAGAAATATTCCTATATTTATTTATTTCTATATATCCAAGATACCATAAAATATCGTCAGATATAATCTAGTCATATATATTTTAATATGTGTACATTTATTCTTATATATATTTAGGTATAGAAATAATAAAGTTCTTCTTACCTCGTTCTTCTTTTCAAATCAAAAATGTAATTTTTTATTTTCTTGCATACTCGCTGTCAACAAAATGCCTATTACAGAGTTCCTCATACAACGTCTTGCTTCCTAAACTTTATTCACTGTCTGTCGTCTTCTACAGCTTATTTAGTTCGCTGTCTCCCCTTCCAGATGACAGAGCAAGTCGAAATAAACAACTTTTTTCACGCCTGGTGCAGTTCGCAAGCGGAAGAGGTGTTAAACAGTTTACGACTTCCTCAAATGTAGGGGAGCAAATTGTGGGAGGTCCAGGAAGACAACAGATACATTGCGTTGTTTATACAACTGTAAACAATATCAAATTTTATGGCCTGCTTTGTTTATACAGGTGTGATTTGTTCGAAGTCGATGTTAAACCCCACTACACCTATTTAATTATTCTTTGCTTTTTCCTTTTATTTGACTTCTGTGATAACATTTCTGTCTAAACTTGGAGAGGAAAGGTGTGTGTGTGTGGGGGGGGGGGAGTTGGAAGACTCACCATATGTTAGTGTTTTTTGTCCTTGGAAATTAATATCTATCGGAAATCTGTCGAAGCAGGTTATATAGAACAAACGTAAAACAAAACACTGACCTTTTCGACTTCGAGACAACACTTCGGGGAGGCACAAAGGTTCGAGGCCTGGTGTTGACCATCCTGTTTAAGGTACCTCCCATTCCTAATTCATAATTTCCATACCCACAATGAAATTGAATCTAGTTTATGATATTTAAAGGTTATAACACAATATAAATTCATTGCGTGTCCATTATAGTGTACATAATATTTGAAGTACGATAATACAATAATAAATAAATAATTAAAAATATAGATAATTGTGCATTTAAATCATGAATTGAACAGAAAATAAGTTATAACAAAAACGTACAATAGATAATATTTATTATGTAATTACGAAGCTACTTATAAGGGAAGTTCCGAATATATACGAGGGCTGTTCATTTCCAATATTGCACAATTATTCTACTCAAATATCATTATTAAGAAGGAAAATTCAAGAAAAAGATAGTCACTTCCAACTGAGCTGTATCTAAATTAGTGAGGAAGGTCATTCAACTTTTGTGATTATTATTATTATTTTAAAAAAACAAAATAAATAATTCACCTTATCAAATGTACACCCAAACATTAAAAGCTGTCGGACGCACTAAGGTTAATATTGGAAAAGAAACTGCAAGACTCTTTCGATTATTGATGTAGCACGATACAGAGACTTTGAACTGACATTAACGTCACTTTTCTTAGTGAGGGATAGTGAGTTATCTGACAAAATAAGGGACAATTAATGAAAAGCCTTGAGTATGTATTAGGAGGGGGGAAATTACATTATTTAAATCTAGCCATAAAGTATCACCCGTTCCACATTAAAGTTCCCCTGTGCTGAGCGGCCAAACTCTGAACTAAACAGTAAACACACACACACAACCTAGCTCATACGTGATACTTATCCTCTCTCACGCAGTGTTGAAAACTCAGTATTTTTTGCAGAGTACATGGTACATAATTTTGTTTAAATAGTCCTGAATTCAAGTTAGCGTCGGAATATACAGTAGTCATTTAATCCACGATAACTGTTTGAAAAAAAAAATCCTGCTACATACTATAAAAGTCAGAGGCAAAGATATTAATTATTCGTGGGTGTCAGGTTCAGTGTTTAATCTTTTTTTATCTCTGTCTCTCTCTCCCTCGATATAGGTTGTGCAGCAACAGTTGCTACTACCCCCTCCCGCTTTCTGTCTCTTTCTTTCTTTTCTTCTCTCTCTCCATCCCTCTCTGTCTGTCTCTCTCTCTCTCTCTCACACACACACACACACACACACTCAAAATCGGGAAGTTCCCGTTCTGTTCTACGTATACCTGAAGTCTAAGCAAAATAGTTCCATCTTCCGAGGTCCTACGTGCTGAGAGAGATGAAATAATTTTAGGTCAAAGCGATCGGTGATCTCTGGCGCCGTGTTATGTGTGTTTGCTTTCATAAAATGGAGACATCGAAAGAAAGCTCCTCGTAGAGTAAGGGAGTAGAGGGATATATATAATAGAAGGGTCTCTAATAACTTCCTTCTGAGGACTGGATAAATGGTAATATCTCAATAAAAGGCTTCGTGATCCAGATAGTCGACTCTGTATAAGACATTAGGCCAACAGTAAGACCAAGCGGCCGTAGCTTAGATAATAGAGTGTTGACTTCGTATTCAAGACATCTTCTGTTATATACCAGCGGCAGACCATCCTGACTGCGGTTTTCGTCAATCACACCAGTGCCGGATCTAAGAGGGGGAAGGGGGAAGCACCCCAGGAGACACGCTTAGGGGCGGCAAACAGCTAAGAGTAAAAAATAAAAGCTCTTAAAAAAGGAAGTAAAATTGCCTATTGAATTGAAATTGAACTAAAAGTGTTCAAAATTTCAATACCGGCGCGCTAAGACATTTTTCCATGTTATTCCACACACCCTACTTTCATCTTTAAAATTCAAAACCGCGATTCAAGTCAGATAGGCAGGTCTTCTGTCTTACTGGAGTTAGTAATAGCGAAGCCACGACAGGCTTCAGAGAAGATAACAAAAGTACACTACGTGATGCGAGATGATGTTGTGGTCGTCGCGTTGGCCGGTCGTGTTGTTTGGCTAAGAAAAACAATGGAAAGATCGGCAAAAGAGAGGTGAAAGGGGCGGCAAAATTTAACTTTGTCCCCATAGGAAAATTTATAGATCCAGCACTGAATCACACCATGCGAATTCCGGGATGGTACATTTAACTTAAGTCCTGAACGGTTCCATCTCGCATCCCGGCCCGAGCCATAGATGCCTATATGCCATTAAATTAAAGTGAATTTAAATTTTATTTATGGTCTTTAGGCATCTGAGGTTCAGGTCGGGCTAGCGGAGGGGAAAGGATTCGGGAAGGTATCGGCCATGACATATGTTGAAGATGCCATCCCGGAATTTGCCTGATGTGACAGAAAAAAACTCAGTCAGGATGGTCGGTCCCTGGGACCGAACACACGACCTCCCGATTGCTACACCAACGCTCTACCACTGAGCTACGGTGGCTCAGTATAAATAAATGAAACAGAACAGTAAGAGTGTGGTTATTAGTTACTCCGTATAGTTTTGTAATTACAAAAAAAGTAAAAAAAAAAAGAAATGAATTCACATTACATTTTTTTTTCAGCTAGTAAAGTGTGTACATATAATCAATTCACACATTATTATTGAATATCGTATCAAACCCGGCGTGAGCCAAGTGTACCAAAAGGTCATAAATAAATTTAAATTTGTATTAAAACGTGGAGTTCCGGGATAAAAGACTTCGGGGTTCGGAGTCCGCCATTCGACCGCCCCTGCTATAAGTAATGTATAAAATTTCTGGTAAGTAAAAAAATAAATAAAAATATTTCTTTCCTCTACAAAAGGCGGTGTTAAGAACCTTAGGAAAAGTATGACAACGGTGACGAATATACAACATGACTTCAAAAAGGGACCAGAAAGTTTCAACTACATGCAAAATCCGGAACACAAGCAGAAAATAGTGGTGTGGGGATAATAATCGCAGGCGAGTATTTAGTGTAATTCTATAGAAACTCATATTTTTTCTATATCTCTTTCTAAGTTTACGCACTTTCGAAATATTTCATTGCCAAGCATCTCAGGCTCAAAATGGGACAGGGTAAGGGAGAAGATTTTGAAAGGTAGTCGGCCAGGGCCTAGTTTGTACGTACCATCCCGGTACCTGCCTGGTGTGACTGAGGAGAAACCCTGGTAAAACTGTCAGTATTGTTGACGGCCCCTGGGATCGTTCCCAGGACCAGTGTTCCATTTGTCGAACCGGGGGGGGGGTGCCGGGGATGTTCCCGGGTTCGTGAGGATATAATCTCCGGTTGTTGATTCTGAATATCATTCCAACCCGGGATAAAATCTATTTCTACCCAAAAATGCAGTATGTTGAAACGTACAATCACCCACTAGTTTTAGGACATTCCCCCACCCTTCGTGATTTAAAACAAATCGAACACTGCCCAGGACCTTCCGATTACTAAGCGAACTCTCTACTAATTGAGCTATGGCCGCTTGGTGTAGGTTATTTTGGATATTGTACGTTGCAGCACTGTCACCTCTCACACAGTCGGCGACTGAGTCACTGTTGACTACATCAGCGCCACCACGTAAACAGCGGCAATCCCATGTGGAACGACTTATACGTGTTAACTTCGTGGCTTGTTCGAGAAAGATTCGAATCAAATCCATGAAGCTAGAAGAATTTGGTGAATACACAGATGATATTTGGAAATGTGTAGAAAGTGAGCGAATTGATATTGCGTTTGATATTTATAAATATGGTAGTCTGAAAATCTAGAAGATCAAGGAGAGAAGCTATTGAGTATGAAGTTGCAAATAAAGCGACGTCGTTACTTGTCGACATTAATGGTTACTGGACTTCTTCTAAAAATAAAGCATTGTTGCAGTTATGTTTTCTTGATTGATTGTGTGGAAAAGCAGAAAGTAAAGAAGAAAATACGAAAAATCCATTCGTTATTTAACTGGGAGAAGAGGTGAGAGCGCAGCCACTGATTTACCTGTGTATAAAATATGGTATAGTAAAGAGTGAGGAAAATCTAGCTACTCAACATGAAAAGGCCGATGATCACATAATTGTTCACACGTCACATTATTATAATCTATCTCTATGGAGCACTGATTTTTTTTACAAAGGATACGAATGTTTTTGTAAATGCCCAGTATTTCTACGAGACTAAATAGAAACTAAAGTCTAAATGTGCTATGGATAACGTTTGACGTTGGAGAAAGCTTTAAGTACTCCATTACTCTTCCTTACTATTGAAAACATATAGTTCCACGCAATGTGTTACGATGTCTACTCGCCATCCATTCACTGACAGGTTGTGAAACAACGAACATAGTGGGAAGAAAAATTAGCTGTTCTCGAGGTTGCAACATTTCATGTGAATGATTTTGGTTAAAAAAAAATAAACCTAATTAAAGAGGACATAAGTGAAAAGCAGAAGAATGCCACGGAGTTCGAGTCGGCAGTGGATAGGTACGCTGGTTTGAACCCCGCCGTTGACCATCCTGGCTGAGGTTTTCGAGGGTTTCCCCTCAGTTTCACCAGATAAAAGTCGGGGGACATGCATATTAAGTAAGGCCCTGACCGATATCTTTCTTAATCTCTATCCACTTCATTTCAATCTGAGCCGAAGATGACAAAAGGCCTTAAATTAATTCAAAAGCAGCCAGAAAATAAAATAAAAAGTAATATTCAGTCTGTACCTCTTCAGAAGTTCAAATGTAGAGCTGAGACTTTTGCTTCAACTTTCGTTATTGATTCGATAATTGTAAACTGTTGTTATATTACTTTTACATTCAGGCTACGTTAAATCTAATTATTTCCCGTCATACCCAGAGTTCACCTAACGTTCTTCGAAAAATTAGCAGATGCTACAACAATTATTTTTAGGTAGATTTCGAAGAAAAATCTACCTATTGAGATCGGTACCATGTCATATATATATATATATATATATATATATATATATCATCAGCCGATTTTTATATACAGTATATATTTACACGCTAGCGGCCATAATTTTGAAGATATTTGGACCAAATGTTATTATGTTGTTTGTAGGCTTTAGCTCAGCTAAGTTCATTAATGAGCAAAATCGGCCCAAGGGGGTGGTTGGGGGTTGAAATTTGGAAAAAATATATATCAGCCCCTATGGAGTTTATAGGGAAACTTTGTCTGCATAAATTATAGTACTCCGTAAGAAGTTTACGCTGACACCAACGATTCAGGGGATGGGTTTACGAGTGAGGGTGGGGGAGGAAATGCGAAATTTTTAAAACCATGTCTTGTGGTGTAACGTTGAAAAGCTCTTGATGATTAATCTATAAATCAATAACTGGTTTCTCGATACCGCACATATTTCGTTAGGGGTATATAAGGTGGCGGGTTTCATTGGGCCTGTTAATTTCAATTGGAATATCACTGCATTCAGTTCTAATAACAAAACGTTTGCACGGTAATTAGTTAACCTATTAGGGTAATTAGTTACCGTATTTATAATTTTATAATGAAAATAAAATGATAAAAGTATATTTACTTAAAGTGTTTTTATTCTGCACTTACCCCAATAAATTCAATCTAAAACACTTCAAAATCTATCTCAGCCTGTAGGCCTGCCGAAAGGACTTTTTTTTTTTTAAGATAAATTTCTACAGCAGTTTAACTGATCTGGTAATACAATCCAAAACGCACCTGAACTGAAAGTCCAATATGTGCTCTCTTTCATTAGATTAGCATGTTTAAATTTTAACTACATTTCTGGCATAATGTATTCGGAATTTGCATTTTATGAAGGCATTCAGTTACAATTTACAAATACTTTGAAAATTATAGAGAAAAGAAAAAAGAGTGTAATTGGAGATATTATCGGATAGAAAAGAGTATAGAGTATCAGGACCTCTAAAAGAGTATGGTCTGGTCGCCCTAGTTTCTTGAATATTTGGTATTCCCCGTGACGATAAATATTGTGTGAAGCACGTAACTCAGTGTTGCAAACTGTGAAGATTGTACCAAATTTCACGTTGCATATGTTGATTTTCCAAGTTTGACCTGATAAAAAAAAATCTAAGTTTGTAATGCTATCTTATGTGCTTCACAATGATTTTCATCAGTAGGGAGTACCAAATATTCAGTAAACTGTCGTAGTGCCAATACCAGGTTTGCAACACTGAAAAAATACTAATAATATCACATTTTAACTCGTTATATGCACCGTATTGATACAACTCAACTATTAGATGTTTAACACTAATGCATACTTTATGATTTACTGCGAAATATTATTGTTATTTAACCCTGTATCTCGAAAACGAAGCGAAATTTGACAAATGACAACACACTTGTTTTTTCCTGATTTGGTGTGAAGAATTCATCTGCAAAATTTGACTGTCAAATTCCGTTTCTGTGCTCCAAACAACATTTTTTTTTTTTTAATCGACATCTCAAAATACTGAACATAAATATTTCGAAGCTACAGTTTTTCTTCCGTGAAATGGCAAGTATATAAAGGCAAACACACAATAATGTATTTTCAAATGGAAATCAATTAGAAGTTTTGTAATAATACCGCGAACGATGTACGGTTGGTTTCTTCCATTGTCGCTTCTCATCTCATGAGATTCTGGACGACGCTGCTCGTTGCTTAGCAACGACTGACAAGCTGACCGGAGCGGCTTGTTGGGAAAGGCCGACCTTGATACGTAATCCTACACGGTGTTGCCAAATGTAGTATTTTCTTTCAAAACAATAACAACAAATGGATTACTATTCCAGCATTTAATTTTTCCAATGAAATATTAAAGTATTGTTGAAGACCTGAATTAATAAAAAACGAGGGAAATGAATGACAATAAGCGTCAACAATGTTGAAAGAGAGGAAGTAGGAGAGGCGGTGTTCATTAAATATATTTGGCAACATTTATTCATTCGTTTTTTTTTTAAAGACTATTAGTATTATTTTCTATAGTGTGAGACGCATGCGTGAAAGTAAGCATCTCATCTTAAGGAAAGAGTATCGAAGTAATTGCAGAGCGCCAATAAAATGCCGACAGAGACATTTCTTTGTCTTGTGTCAAGGACAGAACTGGAAATCCGGAACTGCAGGCACTACATGAACCTTGGAAGTCGCGAGCAATGCTATTGATCTACTACCAGAGGCGCGGCAAGGTTGGCTGGTATTGTTCCTGGTGAAAACATTAAAATCTTAACATTATAGATCTTGAAACGAAAATTAGTTTACTTATGTTATTCCTTCATTCCTTCTCTGTATGCAGGGAGATTTTGTTTTTGATTAAAAAAAACAAAACAAACAAACAAACAAAAAAAGAACACTAGTGTTTCTGAAAGCGCGGTTCTCACATCACAGTTGCTTCGCAAGATGTTTCAGGTTGGAAGAAATAATTTTGGCCCGAGAAATAAGGAATCGAGGTGGAATCGTAAGATTTGTGTGGTAGACCTTATAGGCCCTATTCTGCCACTTGTATCACATTAGTTAATTATCCTTGTAGGTACAGTGGGCCTACTTTGCATGTAACCCGGTGCGCCAGTACGTGCCTGATCTCTTTTAACTTTCGAAATTCGAAGTGATGGCTTGATAAAATGCTTTTTAAATTGTCCGACTTCAGCGTCGCCAGTGGTTTAGTAGAGAAGCTAGGGGACAAATAAGTCAAGAATCGTGAGTTCGAGTCGCCACTCAGCCCTGATTATTTTATTTTATTATTTTAGTTTTACAGACATTGTCGTTTGTATTGTCTCGCTGCTGATTGAACGATCTTAAAGTTACGAATGGACTAAATGCTTCGAAAAGCAAACGTGTTAGATTCGACAAGGAAAGATAGATGTGTGCAAAAATGTATTTTCATGCCAGCTTATCAACAGATTCTATGAATTAAATGTTCTGAAGAAAAATTATCACTAGCCATTGACTCATCTTCAAAACTGTTCATAAACATTGATTTTTGAATTCTCGATATGCATAAGAAGTTTCGTTGTGATGGAGCAGATTATAGAGTTATGTAGAAAAAGAAAGAAGCCATATGCATTACGACACTAATTGTCCGAACTTCTAAACATCTACCTTGTCTTTTAACCAGCCCCAAATCCCGTAATCTATGGTTGACAAGTCGGGCGATCGAGGTGGCCCAAAGGTGTCCTATCCACCGGCCTGGGTATTGTGTGCGAAGGTAGCGTGTCACATTGCGCGTCAGGTGAACACACCAGAGGACCTTCGGGGTCGCATTAGGGCCGCACCGGACGAACTTCGTCGCAACAGGGAGGCACCGCGCTAATGTACACAATCATTCCTGGTGCGGGCCCGCAAGTGTATTGAGGTTAATTGTGACATTTTCGAACACCGGATCTGACACGTGTGCATTGTAGAGGTGACCTTAGTGTTCTGTAACATGTTATCTCACTTTCGCAGTGATTTTGTGTAGTGCTAGTGGTTCAAACTTGTCACCATGGCACAACGTTTCTGTGAGTATATCTCTGCAATGAAGTCTGAAAACATATATGTTTATATGAACTTTTTTTATGTACTGGTCATGTACAATTACCTCCTCAATTATTTACCTTTAATCCTGAAATACCCGGTATATATATATATATATATATATATAGGTCCCGGGTTCGATTCCCGGTGGGGGCTAAAAAATTTCGGTGTTGACCCAGCATTGTGAGGACAATTGGGGAGCTGCTGTGAATAAAATACAGTGGCGATTACAGTGAGAGCTTCGGCTCTCCTCTCCCAACCCGTCTGGGCAGCGTGGGAGTAGTAGACCAACTCCTCCCTTCGTCGGGGAGAGGCCTCATCCACTAGTGGATTGAATATGGCTGTGATTTATTATATATATATATATATATATGTATAGGCCGGGAAACCGGGAGTGTCGCCCCAAAAGGGAGACGAGACCCCTTATTTACCTTTAAGTGAGACGAGACCCCTTAATTCCTCTTGCTAAGGCTTAAGGGAACCGACCGGCGTAGACGCCTAATGTCCAATTCATACGTTCACCTTGTGGGGCCTATTAGCACCCAAGCAACTGCTTGGCGAACGAACATGGATGGGTTGCTCACCAACCCGCATTAGCTGACAGCGTGGTGAGTCAAATGTCAGCACCCCTCCTTTCTTTACACATGATGGTACAAGTAAGGAAACAGCCTCGGAGGTCCTTATGGCCCGGAGGACGGAATGCAGATGGCAACGGCAGCGGTCAGTCCTGCAGGAAGTCAGAGGGTCAAAATGCCCGGGTTTAAACAGTAGACTTCCAGGACACCGACTCGGCAACTCGAACGGACCTATACGTGGCGACTCTCAACTGTCAGTCACTTGCAGGAGAGGACAAATTAGAAGAATTGCAGAATTAACTCAAGAAGATTAAGTGGGACATCATAGGACTATCAAAAGTGTGGAGGAAAAATAGTTGGAACTACCGTCGGGCCACACGTTCTACTTTAAAGGAACAGAAAATGGAAAAGCGACAGGCGTTGGCTTTATAATTAATAAAGACCTGAAGTCACGAATCACAGAAATTGAAGGAATTTCAGATAGAATCGCACGGGTAGTAATAAAGATTAACAAGAGATACAGTATGGAAATTATACAAGTGTATGAGTGCAGTTCTTCTCCAACAACCTCGCACCGGAGGAGGAAGTCGAGGACCTATACGAGGAGATACAGAAGATTTTGGATAGTAGCAAATCGCATTACAAAATTGTAATGGGAGACTTCAATGCGAAAGTAGGAACCAAGCAGAGCAGTGACACGAAAGTGGGAAACTTTGGATTTGGCAAAAGAAAC
>JAGDQP010030146.1:0-22830 GCA_022664845.1 Lepisma saccharinum | reverse complement strand
CCTTTCCAATTTGTATTAGATTACGACAAGGCATTCTCCCTCAATAATGCAACTGATTTAACTGAATGGCTGATGCGTCTTTGAATTCAATACAACGATAACCAAACAGAAATGTGTTCATTGTCTGATTAAGGAGCTTTCGAAGCTTGGAAATGCAGGAGAATTTCGGTTTGAAATAATTTGAAAGTTCGAAACAATTATGGCTTTATGCATTTTCTTCGTATAATCAATAGTTTCGATGAAACGGCCCTCGAAAAGTGACATATTTTCTTTCACACGTAGTAATTTTTCCGTATTTATTCCATTTATTTTGAGCTTTTGTTTTTCAACTCACTCTGTTTTAACTTACTACATATCACTTCACATTCATTTCGCAACATTTTGCAATTTTATTTGAACAGAATGTGAACATATTCTTGAGTACAGAACAAGACCTTCTCTCACCCCACGTTCACGGCTAAACCGGAAACATGGTTTCTACCCAAACGTTTCCATTTATTTTTTAAATATTTTCTTCTTTCTTTTTTGGGGGTCGTTGAAGTACCTAAGCATTCAAGGGGGGAAGGGGTGACTGCACAAGGATAAAGATATTACTATCTTTCAGTTTTGCCAACTGCTTTGAGACAATGGCAAAGTTGAAGAAAATTTCTTGTCGGAATTTCCTGGCGGTGGGTGTCAATGTTTGGTTAACCGTAAGTGGTAGGCGAGCCGGTTGTCCCCCAGTTACTAGACTCAAGATTATTAAGAAAAGATCTGGAGAATACACTTTTGCTTTCAATATACAATCTCTCTCATAGCAGTTTAGTCCTAACCTAACCAAAGAATTGAACTGAAATGTTAAAACTTTCGTGGTATTTTCACGCATATCTTGCTAATGGATGCTTCACTATTCATCTTTTCAAGTACGGTTCATACGCAGTTGAAACATTCACTCAAGCAATGTGAGTAATTATTAAAAGCGTACTCCCTCCCCTAATGTAAGTCAAATCTTAATTAAGAACACATACGTAATAAGAAATTTTAACGATCACAGCTAGGATTCCACGAAATTTGAAGTTTCCTTCATGTGCTTGTCAGTCCATGCCCGCTGCTATAGCTTTGCCAGTTGGTGCATATTTTGCAGAAAAGGACTCGCAGAACTCACATCACATTCAAGCGTATCTCAAAGCTAATTCAAGACATCAAATTATAACATCTTCTCACTATCCAACATATAGCTAATTACCAACATAACACCTAACTGTAGTTCTCTGTAGAAAAGACAGTTTTATAAATTTTCTCCATTGCCTTACTTTTTTGGTTTGCAAATTAGGCAAAACCTAAGGATTGGAACATGGAAGGTGGATCAGATGCAAGTTCTACTCCATACAAGTTTCTTTATTTTTTATCAAGCACACGAAACGAATGCCGATTAGTACTTTAAGCTGCGGCCAGTGACTCTACATTACTATTTCAAGTTCTACAAAGTAAAAAAAAAAATGAAGTCAAAAAGTTGCATAAAAGAAATATATATAATCTTTCGGCTTTTAACATAAACTGTGTCGTAACTCTACGAAGATTAAATATTGAAGGTTCTACTTTCAATTAAGAAGATTAAATTAGACGTTGTTAGTTCACTGTAGTACATTTCCTTGTATAACAACCAAAAATACATTTCCTTTCTCTAGTCCAGAGTGGAGAAGTTGAAACTGGAAATTATTAAGAATTCCTAGAAGATATATTTTCTCTTTACTCCTCGGTTTGGTTGAGAGTTCCACTTCAGCAAAGTGGCTTTTGCCGCCCCCCATCTCTGTCTCTCTCTTTGTCTCCCTCTCTGGAGTGTGTGGCAAGCGCTTGAATTGTAGATTTAACCCTTTATCCAGTGGAACCCTCCCAAATGTAACCGCTACCACAGAAACGAGCAGCATTCCTTTTGATCGAAGATTTTCACTTCAATGTGTAAGGTCGACTGGTCTCACCAAAGAAATCCTTTTGTACGAGAGTTACCTTTTGTAAGCATCCTCACTGTTCTTTTCTCTCTCTCTCTCTCTCTCTCTCCTCTTTCTTTGTGTCTCTGCAGATGTGTACGAATGCATGTATGTAGGATGTAGTACTGTTTCATTTTCTTACTCTTGTTCGTCTAAGAAGTTTAAACTAGTTTTAATTTACCTCAGATACCTAGTTGTGTATAAATCTCTCTCTCTCTTTCTCTCTCGCGTATGTACACACTCCGCATGTATGCGTGTGTGTGTGCTCTGGGGTAATATATTATTCGACTTTGTAAGTAAAGCCTTGTGCAGTACAGCCTACAAATCGAATTATACACATCACATGAAAATCGTCGTCTCATTCATCTCAATTTATTTTCCTTACAGGGAAATACCCTGTAAACTAAGTTTTTTGTTTTGTTTTTGTTTTGATGACTAACAGAATATTTACAAGGTACAAAATTCGTAGACACTATTTATTCTACGTGTAGCTTACTAACGACGGAGATCTTAAATCATATGTGAATTGATTTTCCTATCTCTGTTAGATTTCTTTCGCAGATGTCTTTGGGACTCTGTCGTCAGGGAATAGAGTAATGTAGACATGTATAAATATAGTTTATATAGTGTTCAGAAACAAAGAAGTACTTGTTTTGCTAGCAAATCAAAATTGTCAAAGAAATATGTTGCCAAGATATAAACCAAAGACGGCATTTAAGTCTTACTTTGATTAAAATCAATCATCTTTTCTTTTCTTTTAGGTTTTTCAACATTAAGCTGGGAACTCTTATATGACGACTATGTCAGTCCATCTTGTCTGTCTGTCGACAACTTTCAACTCAGAAACTACAAGGTGGTTGTCATTAAAAAGATCTCCCCGAGATCTAGACCATCTCCGCCAGTGCATCAGTCGTCGACAAATTTCAACTCAAGAACTATTGAGACTACGAAGCTGGTTGTGTCGTTCGAAAGGTATTAACAAAACTTTTCAACGACACATATGCCATCCAACATTCGCTGCTGAGGCCTTCCAGTAACACAGATGCATATTCCCTGAACTGGGCTCTGCCTCACTTAATTTTTATTAGGAAACAATTGTTTATAAATGTTTGGTTATTGATTTTCTAACCATTTTATCTTATTGATATTCATTATTTGCGACTCTTACGTACGTAAATACCAACAAATTTAAAACTAGTATTAAACAAATATTTTGCAGGTAGTAAAGAGAGACAACGGCTTATAAGATATGCACTGTTCATTTTAGAAGTTTCATAACAATGTGAGTTTGAGCATTGTTGAATTTATTTATGGTCTTAACTAGCTCCGGGTCAGGTGTAGGATAGATAAAAGGATAGCAAAGGTAGCGGCTAGTGCCTTACTTACGGCACAGCTTGTGAAAAATTTGGAAAACCTCAGTCAGGATAGACGGCAGCGAGATTTGAACTCGTGTTCCTAACCATCGTCACTTTCTTTAAAGATACATAGACCTGACACTAATTTCAGTGTTGGAAAATACATTGAAAACTTTCAAATTAACATACGCAAGGTCGTCTTTATATTCACTCATGACCTTCTGGGGTCTTTGTGTAAATGATATAACATCTACTTCTTGCATATAACACGATTTACGGAAACATTGTTCAAATATAAAGAACATTTGCGCATGGTAGTAGAGCGTTGGTTCGGACGCCAGCTATGAGTGGGTGGTTTATCTGAAGACGTGAGAAACGCTTAATATACACAAGGAATTAGAACAGTTAGTATACGTAAGCAAAAATTGGAAGATTTGGATTCGAGACAGTCACGTCAACCACAATTTTTCTGTGCATTTTTAATCGACAATTTGAGATTGCAATGACGAATCACTTGGAAACAGGATGAAAAGACAGTGGCTTGTTAGAAGAAGAAAAAAACAGTTAAAGACAGTTTACATGTAGGCCTACGCACTGGTCGTTTTAAAAGGGGATTCGCTCTGTTTTCGAGATACAGGGGCGTTCCAACTTGGAGCCCAAAACTGATTCACTGGAATAGGTAATGACAATAAAGGCGGTCTACGTAAAAAAGGGCGCATAGCCGTATGCTTAAACACTGCTTATATGCCCTTTTACGTAGACCGCAATTAGTATTAGTGTTTCGCAACTAATCAGAAACGGCGCATTAGAGTAAAATGTGGTTTCCAGGAGTTGTTTTATATGGATATGGTGGATATTAAGACATAAAAGTGATATCTTTGTGTTGTCAGAATAACATTTTTCTTTTCAAAAGGTTCCATGTCGGTTCATAGGATATTTGTTTTTCTCTAGTGATGCTAAATTTCACACGTGAATCATAGAGTGCAGAGCAGAAAACTGTGAATATTATACTGACATCACTTGGTGTCAGCAAGGTCCGGGACTAAACTTGTTGGAAAGAACATCAAAAATGAAGAATACCAAATTTGTGACCCAGGAAAACCAAAGAAAATTATATAAAAAATCAATTGCTATTTCATATTAGTACACATTTTTTTTTAAAACTGAATACCCTGACGAGTTGCCAGACAAAGTTCCTATCCCTGTTTACTATTGCTTTTTTTGTAAACAATCTCAGTTCAGAGCTGAAATCGGATCAAACTTGAACCGATTGACCCACTCTTGACCCAAATGACCAGACAGACTGTGACCCGGCAACTCGATGATCGAATCTTGACCCGCTAACACGTTCCGACTATCCAATTAACATCCTAATTTTTGTGTTTCAATTCTTCACAAATATTGCTCGTGCGACTTTCACCGTTTATGGTTTTCTCATGAACATTGCACACAGATAGCCCAAACTTAGGAGGTACGTATCTTGATCAAAACTCTACTACCTAGCAATATGTATGAAGACTTCTGTTACGTAAGTAGCATACAAATTATTTAAGAGGTGCCTGCAGTCCTTCTGGAAAAGCTTCCTGCAAAATTTCTAACGTCTTCCTCTGGCAGGAATGCCAGAGCATGAATTTCTCAACAATAAGAAAGTAAAGATTGTTGACTAAGACAGTCTTTTTTCACCCTTTCTACAGTTCAATTACAATAGGAAATGAAAGATTGTTGACTTGGATAGAATTTTTCAGGATTTCATTCATTTTGAAAGTCTTTGCTGGTAAGTTTGTGCTATCTAACTATTTTGGGGGATTTTGTCCTATTAATGCACTGCCAAAGGGGATTTTGTCCGGGAACCTTTTTAAACCATCATCGAGAATGTTTTAGTGGAGGGATATCATAGGCAGATTTTTGGTGTGGGGAGGGAAATCCCCCTACCAGATGCTGCATATTGACGTTTCTAAGGTCTCAAAGATATGCCGTAAAGTGTGTTTTGCCCTTGTTTATTACTGTCTGATGGAAACGGTTAAAGTTCACTTTTGTGATGGAAATTAAAGTTTATCGTACGATATGAATTAGAATGTCCTGTGGCGATATACATTTGAGGTACCGGTTGTTCATCCCAACTGCTATTTTTCACTAGTCTGTTCTTTTCTTTCTTTAAATTTCACATCGCCATGTAGTATAAGTTCTATATTATAAGAAGAAAGAAACTTATGTGTTTGTTAAGTTTTCTTTCTATAGCAGGGTAATAGTTGAAAGTTTGCCTTGTAACATGCCAAGCCTAAGTTCATTAGGTACGACCAAATATGATCAATGTGTATTCTATACTATTACCGAGTTTTACACACTTCCAAATATAATAAAATACAGAATATGGTAGAAACAACCACGATATACAAGTAGGTACCAAACAGTATTTGTTCCCAACATTTTCTAGCAGATTTTATGCTCGATAGATACACTAACTTAGTATTGGTAAAACATCTTAATTCTATTCATCTTGCATCATAACTGTTATCAATTTCTACAGTTCAACAACTTACATTATATTATCAATGTAAACAGCAGTACTTAACCACCCATCTTGATAGTAATACACAAATTGCTTCCCGAAATGGCACATGAATATGTTCTGTAAGTACAATATATTGAACAATATGGAAATATCGAACCAGTGTTTAATATGAAATTATGTGACAAATACAATCAGTCGTTTTATATGGTTCAAAGTGTACACCAACAACAATCGATCAGCCTTTCCTGACAATAATCTAGTAGGCATTGACCTGACAATCAATGCCAACACCAAGACAATCAAACCATTACTCATATTTGAAATATCCCCACGAATAAGTCACACATGTACTTGTAGCCTGTTCACAAGCTCTGGCGTTCCATTACAGCATTCGCTGACATATTACATGAAACTTCAAACCATTATTCCTCAAGATCAAAGAGCATTCACATTCATCTCATATCTCATATAATATAAACTGGAACATGCCTAGGAGCGTAACAAAAACAATTATTTCCATAGCAACATAACACAAACAAATATTTGCATGTTGCTAGGTAGTCATAGCATAACGTATTAAATCATACAGTAGTTGGAAGTCTTTTACAATGCAATGTAATGAAACTCAACTGTATAGAACGTAAATTTTAAGCATTTGTGATTTCAGTATACATAATTTTTTCTGTATGAATAGAAATAAAGAGTTATCGTTAATATCTCTTAATTCGCAACAGTCGACATCAAGATCGTTAAATGGAATTTCAACTATGGATCACTCATCCATATTTTCGTCTAGTATCACTTGATTTAAGGTAAAACTAGGACAGATTTCCTGGCGCACAATTCAGGCAAAATTCACTAAAGTTGCAATTTTCATCTATAGTTAATCAAAAGTTGAGAATTTCATGTACTATTAACCTTGGTTAAAATTCATTGTATGCTTAGTGATAATGTTTTCTTTTTCAAAAGCGTTAGTTTTCGCAATATCTCCTAGAGGGGTAGATAAGATTGCACACATAACTAGCCGAGATTGCACATCAAAACTAAGATAAAATCTATTGTACGAAAACAATCAAAAACAACTTAATATAAGTAAAACGTTGTTATTTTACAAAAAGTAATGAGGTAAAGTAGATCTTAATATTCATATTATATATTAAGTTTCTTGTTCATGGTAATTTTTAAAAGACTTTCTAATTAAAAACCAACGTAATTTCTTAACTAACAAAAGTATATAATTCATTAGCATAAATGTACGTAATATTTCAATTTTAACTGTGCTTCTATTGAAATTCACTTCGACTACAATCACATGAAAAACATTTGATCAATTTGGACTTGGACATATAAGAGCACAATTCCAAATCTTCGACACATTCATCAGCATTGTTTTCACTCACATAATCGTTTTCGTCACTAGAAGGAACTTATTTATGTAGAGTATAATATGTCAACCATTGACTACATTCATATTTATTATGCTTTGATTTTCTGGACTTTGCCGTTATTTCTTGTTTCTTCTTAGCGCTAATTGTCTCTCTCTTATTCTGAACGTTGCTTCAGCCATTTTCGTTTCCTCATGAATGTAGTTAGTATAGCTGTAACGTTTGTTGCACAAGCCTTCCCTTGGAATGTTGATAGTTTAAAAATTTTAGAAGTTAGTGAGAGAGTTGATAAAGCTTTTCAATGATCAACTGCTAAGCCACAGGTAATTTTGTGATGTTCGTGGTATTAGTTTTGGAAGAGGTAAGAGTTTCAACGGTAGTGCTTATTGGAGAGGGCGCTGTGGAAGTTGTGACTGGAGTTGTGCAATGCTTGACCACGATGGCACGTTCTCCCTTAAATTTAAAGCGGCATGTGTCGGGATTCCTGATGAAATTTATTGGTTACGAAATTAACGGGATTGGAAGTTTCCTTTGTGTCACCCTGTATTTATATAATATTCACATTTGGCTAGGAACAGAGCAACTAATTAATACGTCAACTTAATCAGTAACTCTAATCTAACATTTAAATTATGTTTAGTGCAACCTTTCATACAAAAGTGAATGGGAAATGCCTATCATTCAGGCGTTCAGAACACAATTTCGAAAACTTTGAAGTCTTGTAACTCGTGTTACTCGAAACTCTGGAATGTGGTATTACAGGACTGTTCATTTGAACGTATCATCAATGCACTGTGGAAGTTTCATGCTAATTTTCGTGTCCCACCGTAGACAGTTTCCTTGTAAGAAGGAGACATTACGCACTACCACGTAGCTTGGGTGTAGTTTTCCATAATGACTGCAAACTACGTACAGCAACATTTCTAACAAGGAACTAACTCACATTCTCCTGGATTTTTCATTATTTTGACGGTAATTTAAGCACTTCTCTTTCTGACGCAGACGCAAAAAAAAAGTGTATACTAATTTAACGCCCACCGCTTATGGCCACGAATTAAACTGAAGAGTTTGTCAGTGGTACCCTCACTTCCAACGTGCCAACTTCGCTACTTCCCCTACTTTCCTGCACCCGCTTGCGTACTTTCGGAAAATTTCGGATAATTTCGTAGAGTGACGACGTAGAATTTCATTGCGATAATGGTAAAATATTCACGATCTTGGAAACTTCTACTATCAAACTTCAAAACTCTCTACGATTCCGTCTGTCATTTGTTGTGCTAGTTCAATATAATAATGGTTAGAGTAATGCAGCAATTAAGTAATTTGAAGTCTGATGAACCATTTTGAATATTAAAACAAATACAGAGGTGTACAAGTTTCATAAGACATTTTGCGGAGAAACTGATGAAGTTACGATGCAGGTAAAGACAAGAAGAATTAATACAGTTTACTATAACGATATGCATTATTAGTTTATTTTGGCTGAATACTGGCTCGCGGTGCCTCGCTTTAAAGTCCTGAATCGCATCATTCGCCTTTTAAAACTGAGATAAAAACTTAAAAACATAAGTCATTTGCATGTCTCCTCAATAGTGATCTGAATCAGCTTCTATACTCTCACTCTGTATTGACATTATACCCAGTAAACGATTGTGGGAAGTAAGAATGATGAATGGATATTTAAAAAATAAAGGTAACTACCAATAAGATGAATGTTTTCTGAGAGCCAGTAAACAAAGAAAAGATGAACGGGTTGATTGATTAAATGTTCAGAATAAAATATTGTGTTATACGGAGCCTAAACACGGAGTTCACAAAAGAATGTAAAAAGGAAATAAGAAGCCTTCGATATTTAGACATGGAGGAGAATGAGAAGACATGTAGGCAAAGATGACGCATAATGAGGAAGTGTTGACTACAGCAGGCGAGAGACAACCGATTTTGGAGACAAAAAATAAAATAAAAGGAAATTGCTGAGGACATAGCCTACACAGAGATTATATGCTAAAGATACAATTGAAGTTATGGTTGAGGGAAACGAAAAAGACGAATTCAATTCCTTGACACTATGAAGGATGATAAATCGTAAACTTAGACGAAAACGAAAGAACAAGATCGTGATGAATGGATTAATTAGGCTAGTGATACTGAGGAAAGGTCCTGAAAAACGTGTCAGTATGATTGATAACTAGGATTGGTCCAAGGACCTCTTCAAGTCGAAGCCAATTCTCTAACAATATTTTTATGTTTCTTACCCAATCAACTTATACTCTTTGCTTTCCCTTTCATTTGTGATTGATAACTGTGATCCTCTTACAACTAAGTTAAAACACACTCACAAACACAAACACAAACATTAATGCTCTAGGCGGGACTAGAACCAGCGACCTTGGAGACGATGTTCTAACGCCTCAGACCGCATGATTTTCTCGGTCGACTATCAATCACGAGAGCTTGCATGTCGTAATAAATCATCCTCAGATATAATGTAGTGCCATCCGTTAGCTATATGTTAAACTACATATTGTAAAAGGAAAGAGATGGTTGGGAAAACGTTATCTTTAGGGGTATTCATCGCGTAAAATGAAAATATACGCGTAATAATACTTTTCAAAAAAGCAAAAAGGGAACAATTATTCATAAAAGAATGTCCAGTTCTTTGACAAAAACGTCATGAAAACGTGACAGATTGGTGAGGAATGAAGCCCAGGTCTTCTTCAAGCCCAGATCAGCAGGCCACCGCTCTATCGGACAAATACACGAATTAACCAATCGAAAACGGTTAGTTTCGCACGTTCCTGTATTCTCAACATGCACTACAGCAGTGTGGATAGAGCATGTAAGGTTGGACGCCAGCAGATGGCAGTACATTGTAGAGAGATTCATTACGACGTACGAGCACTCTATACTAATGAATGGAGAGAACTGAAGATGCATTAAAGGACCTGTCGCTCTTAGCGTAACACTAACGTTAATGATAATAATGAAAATACAGTTGCAATGGGTGTAATTAATTTATTATAAGTATAGGCATGGAGAGACAGAGAAAGAATAAAACGGTCACTTCACTTCTCTCTCTTCATATCCACTACGTCATAAGAGCTAAATCTGTTGACAGGTCTATTCTTTTCAGTTTTAAAGATCTAGACGTGAAGTGCCGGCGATGCTCGTAAACTACTTTTTTGACAAGTCAGCTGAATTTGAGAAGCCTCCATCTACTGTGACACGCAGACAACGCTTCCTTGCTTGTCCTATGTCGTCTCCTTCTTCTCCTTCAAAGACTTTTGCATTGTTCAGCAATATTTTTTTTTTGTTCTTCGAGCACAAAAAAAAATCACTAGAATATATTTTAAATAATCACAAAACACTTGGTTTTACGCATGAAAAGTAAGTGTCCTTGAATTTAATGCAATAAATGTTTACTTAAGGTTAGTGCACACCAAGAATTATAAAGCTAGATGGCATCATTACTACCTCCGTATGCCTCCAATGTATTTTTTTGTTGCACGAAAGTTTAATGCTGCTCCTAGAAATTCAAGCCTAGAGAGTTCAAAGCCTAGAGAGCTCATAACCAGTTCAAGAGTTCTATCCGTGCCGATTTTTTCTTTTTGTTCATTGTTGTAAAAGCTCTATTGTTATAGGTTTGAATAGTCACAACAACAATCAAGCTATTTTAACAAAGAAACAAAAAAGGAAAGTAAAAAGTCGGCAACGATTAAATTCTTGAAATATATGAGGCGTTCAAATGAAGCCCGTTCGATGGTATTTCCTGTGACAGTAATAAATGTATTTCCATGAGCTTTCTACAGTAGATACAGGCATGTATTTAGCCACGGTGGCTCAGTAGTTAGAGCGCTCACCTCTGTCGCTTGAGGTCGTCGGTTCAAACCCTGCGCGTTCCATGTGGGCTTTGTGGTGGACAAACACCATTTTCTTGGATTTTCTCGGAGTTCTCCCATTTCCTCCCACTTTCTTCATTCCACCAATCACCTATACCATCCATCCGGACTGAGCCAAAGTTGCCTAAAGGCCTTTAAAATTACATTCAAATTCACAGGCATGTATGGCAACTGTTTAAATGGGATATTCACAGAAGTAGTCACCGTAAGCATTCAGGCACATGTTTCATTATGAGACTAACTGCAGTATACCTTCCACACAGAATACAGGGGGAGGGTCTTTGAATCACTATTGTACGGTGCCCTCACCTCGTTATCTACGTGTAACACATTGACGTGTGACGTCAGCATGCCAGTAACGTTCGGAATTGATGGATTTGGCCTTGAGGTAAAGTAGTAATGGCCTGTGATAATCAAGGAACAGAGTCAGCATGGCTTTGGCAGCGAATACTTGAGATTTGAACTTCTTTGGTCATAGAGACGTTTCCTGGCATGCTGACGTCACATGCCATTGTGTTACACACAGATAACGAGTTGAACGGTGCCGTACAACAGTAGTTCAAAGACCCACTCGTATCCTGTATTGACTATTCTAAATGTGGTCTGCAAGGTCACCTTTACATAGATTTCCTATTAGGTTAAGGTATAACCGGCAGATGGCACCTGACATTCTTAACAGCATTGCACACTTACAGTAGGCTTGCAACCAGTTCGACACGTCAAGTATGCAAGTTCACAAACAGCTTTAATATGACACTTTCAAATCCTCTTTAAACTTGAAACAAACTTAAAATAAAAGTGTTAGTTTACAATTTACAAATTTGCAGCAAGCATGTCGAGGTACACTTGCTGGAAACATACAAGTGCGGAATATCACAGTTGGTACGTTTGCAGTATCTTTGCCTCAAGTTAACAAATATCATATTTGCAGTTCAAAGCTTTTCCGCGCGTTTACTTAAGTAAAAAGAAAATAAAAATACATAAGCTAAAATCACTTGATGCAAACATGTATGCTATTAGGGATCCTTGTTACCAGTCGCAGTATATGCTGAATATAGACGTTTTCCGGTGAAGGGTTCAGTAATTTTGCCCGCCTTCCTTAATTACACGAGAAATATTGAAGATATATTGAAAGTATATCCATATATGCTGTCCATATCAAGTTATTCTATTTCGTTAATTAAAGAATATTCTCAATGAAAATTCAATAAACTCGTTATTGAGTTGATAAATGTTAATGCGCTTATTTATAAATTATGATTGGGTATTTCTAAACCTGATGGTTTACTTCAAAATTTGAAAGATTTTCGATTATTCTATATCTGGGAAAATAAAAGTCCGAAGATACCATGTTAAAATAATTGTATAGAAGTGCTCAATTACTTCCGAAATAGCTTGTCAAGTACAAGCGTGAACTTTTCCTCAGTCCCATCCGCTTAGGTTGTGTTGAGTTCAAGTGTTAAAAGCAACAGAGGACCGTCATAGACTAATTATTCGCGTAGCTGTGTTGTTATGTTGGTAGAGCATATATATTTAATTTGGTATTAAGGTAAAGGAAAGATTAAATCTAAGCAATTCAACTCAAATAGGCAATATACTAAAATCTAAGACTCTAACAAGATTTAAAATTGTGACCAATTACATGTTTGCAACTCAAGAATAAATAATTCTTGACACTCACCTTATATAAGGGAAGAGATCTCAAAGCAATAGAACTATCAAACTCAAGAGCCTAAGTCTAACTGATCTTTCAGTTCGCTTTTATCATATTCATTGTGGTCTGACCTCACACAGTCGTGACGTATACCTAAGTACGTAACGCTGTATGACGTCAAACCTGATTCCATGTGGTGCAATATTTAAGAGCTATAAGATTTCGTTTTCTTGTTACCAGTGTCCCTAACATTTCTTTTTATACAATTTATTATTTTGTACATTAATTTAGAGCATAAACTTCAATGACATTTCCACGTCAGCCATTTTGTGAAAGTTTTTCTGTTCAAGATTTATGGATTCTAGCTTGCAGTCCAAAAGAAAACACTTAAATTTAAGATATATATTAATATTGTAGGAAAACTTAATTTTAGTTATGATTTCTTAAATATTTGTTATTTCTCTTTAAAAAAACTATTTAGTTACATTATAATAATTTTGTTACTACGAATGAGTGTTGCTCGCTACCGCCATCTCGTAATTAAAAATTGAATTAGTTCCTATCGGAATTTATATTTGTCACAAGTGAAAATTTTAAGTCCTACCTACTGGCAGTACCTCCTCGTGTTTATTCTGAAGAGCTGTTTTGTGTAGAAATGATGTGAAGTTGTGGAGTGGGAAGACTAATTATCTTTGTCTTACAATTTTGTATTTTATAACTGCAACTGAGAGGCAAACTTTATTCTGAGAAGCAAACATAAGATCATATTGAAAGTGCTTTTATCTGAAACAGAACAAAAAAGAGAAAAAGACTTCTTCCAAAACTTCTACGTCACACTCAGTGTCGTATCACGTTTTCAAGGGGATAAAACAAACACAGAAAGTAAGTCGTTAAAAATACAACAGGAAACTAAAAGATTAAGAGGGAAATATATATTCTTGAGTGCGTTGGGTTATTGCTGAGGTTGAATAACTACAGATAGATTCAGAATACTGACGTCTCAGCTCTAAACAAAAAAAAAAGTTCTTATATAAAATTTCCATCACAAGAAAACTTAATGACGTCAATAGTGCTTCAGAGAATTTATTATATAAAGTGACCTTGAGTCAGACACAATATCGACACACTTAAACTCTTGTGTTCATAGGAGGGATATATGGAGGGTACAAGGGAATAACCATCAAGGTCCATTCTTTAATGTTTTGAGAGAAACGCAGTTTAACGTTTAGGCACTAAATACTTGTTAGTTATGTGTATTCTTTTTTCCATTGTTATGGACTACGGATAGCTTCCACAGATTCAGTCATAGGTTCAAATTATTCTGAAACAGCAGGGAGATGAAAACAACGAGTAATCCCGGCAATAATAGACATTGAGGAACAAACAGTTTTGTTCCTGGCCAAATGTTCAGTCAATGTGAAAGTAATTGCATCGTGAACTTAATAATTACGCATTCAAAGGTTTTATAACTTTTTTTTTTTTGAGCTGCCGTACTTATAACTTGAAAATAATATAATCGTGTAAAAGAGAAAAGAAATTATAATATTTCCTTCCTTTCTTCTTTGTTGAAAACCTGGATATTAATGTGTCTCGAAAATTAGTTTCGGGACGTAGGTCTTGATTCTAGACGGTCCCGGATTTCCCGGGAGGAATAGCAACCTTACCCTGAAATGCCGTTGTTTACCAGCGAAAATTGAATCAAGTGCTACTACGACTCGATATGGGTGTTATCCTAATTTTGGTAAGATTTTTATGAAGCCCACAATTCTGGTCTTCTGCGACGAACTGCATCACGTAGAGGATGGAGAACGTACACATTTGAACTGTTCGTCCTTCTGGAACGTATTCGTGATACACAGTGAGAACACAATGAGTATCGCTTTGATTCTGCTTCGCACTTGCGGCAATTTTTGAACCGATTCTAGCAGTGTTTTATCTGTGTACTTCCCATAGCATTGTCGATAAAAACTTGTTGAACTTGGTTATGGTTCCGCTTGGCTTTCTCCAAGTTTCTGGTAAAACATGCAGTATCATTCTTTCACACGTTCTGTTATTTTGCTCGAATGGAACTGTGACGAGGAAGAACCACACACTGGCTGCCTAACTGACGCTGAAGAAAGTGAGGATCACGCCACCCAAGAAAGTGAGGATCAAAGTAATGGACGATAGATGGCAACACTGCGTATAGCTATACGCAGTGTTGCCATCTATCGTCCACTACTTTCCTCAGAAAAACATAATGTCGGATACTTTCCAGACAGGTATTGTACGTACCAACACTTTTATTTCCTTTGTACGCGCTTTCTGCACAGGATTCGAATAAGCATCTTTATTTTCCGTTACTTTTGTTGCTTCAATTCCTCTAACGTCTGACTTAATTTGGTGTACAACCTCGGGAACAACTAACGCACTGAAAGAATATTATTGCAACAATATACAATTTAAAATCTTGTTTATTTTAGTGCGAAAAATAATAATCTCTGCTTTAATACTCAACAATGAACAAGTAATTACTGTTCAGGTTATGTTACATTGTGGGCAAGTTAGTAACATTGCAAGCCTTACAGTGAAACATAAAAGTAGAAACATCAATGTGTTGAAAATATACCTTGATCGTTCTTCCTCAGAATGGGCTGGCCTTTGTCGTTTTCCTCAAGCAAAGAAAACTTTAACTCACACTTTCGAGGATCATGTTTATTGTCACAGAAAGCTAACCTCGCTACATTGTGCTGCTCCCTTTCCACTATAAAATGGCATTAACGGCCTATTAACTAAATTTCGACTTTTGATGGACGTTGATCGTTATTCCCTTGTATACATAATATGTAAAGAAGTATTATTATTTATAGGACAATTTTTTTTTTTGTTGTTAATGGATTTTATTTTATTCTGGCAATACAAAACAATAACAACAATGAAAACGTTACGTTTTGATCTATGGTCTGTTTGTTTGTATTCCATCTTTCCGAGAGAAAAAAAACAATTAATGAGCTGAAAATAATTGATGTGGTGACTGTAATGTTGTAAAGCGTGGAAACTTATAATGAAAACTTGTTCCTTAGAAGGCTTTAATAGCATTAATTTTGACCTACAATGTTGAATCTTTAATAATATACACATATAAGGTATGATCGAAAAGTATCCGACCTTATTTAATTTTCTGTGAACTAGTATTCACTCCATCTACAAGAATAGTTACTGCGCATGATAGATATCTAATTGTATATCTAGAGGGAACTTTTTACAAAGCAGACCATTGTGCCGCCAGGGCACTTTTTTCTACAGAAGTGCAGCACTGCATAACCTCCCTTGAAAGTCTTCCTGCCACTTTCAGTAGCTCATGAATGATGATTTTGATAAACTCTGGCTTACTGACTTCTGCATCTGAATTCTCAATATATATATATATTTGGAAAATTGAAACATTTCCGTATTTTCTTACGCTTAGCTGATGAAAGCAGAAACATGTATCTGTTCACAATTTCGAACATTGCAACAGAAAATATTAAAATTGAACTTAATCGTGGCGTGCAAATAAAACTCATAAAATGGGAAAGAAATGTAATCAGTGTACAAATGCAAAGTCTGTATTTTTCTACCGTAATCTTATTACATCTAGTTAGCCATAACTGTGTTGTCTAAGATAAGATAAAATTAATTGTATGGGAGGTAACAGCACTATGGCTTACACCCGTCCCGATGTTGTCTAAGAGTTCGGATATGTTAGCCAACATACATAACGATGCATCAAAATAGATTAGATGGTTTCTAATCGAAACTAATGTAATTCTATTTTATAATATTACTGACTTAACTAGAGAGAAGAAGGAATCTACGAGTAGATCGGAACGGGGTGCCATGGAAATCTGTTTTAAGGCAACACGCTTTTATATCTTAACAACATAAGTGATGTCATAAATGACACAGCTCACTTTGTCAGTAAATGAAGCAGCTAGCTGTTGAAAACATTAGTAAAGTAAGTCAGACATACATCACTGTGGCTATAGTTTAGCATGTGGATAGGTTAAAGCCAAAGTAGCGTAAGTTAGTTTCTTTTTCGACAACTCTGAATTAAGTAGAGAACTGTAAACTTCACGTTGAAATCTGTTTAAAGGGGAAAATAATCCTAATTTTCTTTAAATGTTATAATATAAAGGCATGATATATTGTCAGGATGGCTTCCCTCGGCAAACCCTTTTCTCCAAACAGCAGAGAAGAAGTTTGAGTGTAGGACCTCTGTCTATAAACGAAACCTATATTCGTCTGGTGTAACTGAGAAAAACTCTAGAAAACCTCAGTCAGTCCGTACCCAGAAGTCCAAAGGGATGCTTTTTAACGTAGAGTGGCAGTTATTATAAATAACCTACAAGTGGGTTATGCTTCTCGAAATGAACAAAAACATGACTTACACCCATTTAAACATTGAACTTATATATGTGGCTATACATTGTACTGTAATTTATTTTTCCAAAGAAATACATCGTCCTGAATGCAACATAACGAACTGTTCGTTTCGGTGCACTGACCACGTACCTCTATAAAAAAAAAACAAATGGTTAGAGAATAGAGATTTATTTTAGAGATTTTAATTATTATTTGTACACAGTATTACTTATCATGGGTACTTTAACTAAACTTTGATATGAAAGAAAGAGCGCTTGGAAACAGCGTTTAAGTTAATACCTTTAAGTTAATACCTTTGCCTTTTCAAAATGTTATTTTTATATATTAGCCCTGTTCGTAAATGTCAGTAGTGAGAACGATCCATGCTATTGATCACAGTAACGTGTAATAAAATACTATTGAAACAAACAAAACATAACTTTAGTACTATTTTTATCCATCAATTATTCGTATTAAGTGCATTACATGATGTACGACAAACTTTATCATTTCTCACGCCATGGAGAAATTCGACGTTGGTACACCCTATTGAACATAAAACAAGAAGAATTAAAACGAAAAGCAAAATAGAAAGTTTCAAATTAATGGGGTGACTCAGCGCATGCAAATATCTGCATAATGTTGTTTATTTAAGTTTGAGTTTTATTTCTTAACTTTCTTTTCTTTTAAGAAAAAAATAAATACTTATTCAGGATATTTAAGTGAGAAAATAAACTAGTTTATTATTAATGTGTTACACGTATATTTCGCTACGGGCAATGAAAACAGTGTTAATTAAATATTATACAACCAAACAGGAATCTACCTGTAACACAAACCAAGAGCATTATTTTTTGAAGTAGCTTCGAGAGCAACAGTGGTTTGCAATAGAATTGAAATCATTTATGGCCTTTAGACATTCTTGTTTACTATGTACACTTTGTAAAGGGCTAACTCCTCAATCTTACATACTTACTTAGTTACTCTATGGCTTACGGAACTCGCAAGTTCATCATCGCAGTAACAAACGTTCGCCAAAGGAGTCTATCCTGGACAATATCAAGTTAGTTTTCATCATAAACACCCACTTCTCGGAGTTCCCTTCTAATACTGTCCTCTGAACGTCGTCTCGGTCTTCCCAACGGTCTCTTTTCGTCTGGTTTCCCATTCAAGACGGAATATAATCTTCATCTTCTTACATATTGTTAAATTGTAGTGTTTATATATAATTAAATAAAAATCCATTGGATCTTATTTTCGCTTCAAAATGAAGACCACAGAAAAAGTTGACGTTTTTTCTGCTAATTGCCATAATTTTTGTTTTAAAATGAACATTAATTAAATTTAAAAATTAATTAAGTAGTGAAAAACTAATACAAAATAAAAATTTAAAAAACCTGATCTTTATAAATTCTCAAAACGCCAAATTTGCTTTAAATTTAGTGTTTAATTTTCTTTTTTTCTTATCCCAAAATAATTACTAGGCCGCAGTGATGTTGCATTTGATGGTTGCAGAACATTTTAGAATTTCGGTGACAAACATCAGCTTACACTACGAGTATACAGCGTAAGGAAAAAGGATCCAAACACCGAAATAACCCGAAAAAATATTTAAAAAAAACTTATTTTGTTTAACCCAAACAAAATAAAACAATTTGTACTAAAAAGTAAAAAAAAAAAAATATTTTCTTTATGCATGACTATAAAGAAAAGCACAAGCTGCCTTCAAGAAAATTATTTTTTACTTGTTAGTACAAATTTTTTTATTTTGATTTTGTCAAGAAAATCATGTGTGTTTTTTTTAAAAAAAGCTTTTTTTAATTATTCTTTTATTCTTTATGACACTGTATTTTTTTTAGTAATTGTACACTCATGATTTTATTTTTCTCAACACAACATCCATCCTTTGTTCACAAGAGGAATCAAATATTAATGCCTGGAGGTGTTTTATCTCGCGGCTGGTAACGATATTTTGATCCTACATATGTTGATAAAATATGTATTTACAATACATGATATAAATTCGCCTTGGGAGCTACAAGAATACATCTTTGATAGCGTTCCAAATTTTTTCTCTTTCACGGTAGTGTTTTTGTCATGTCATCATGGGTTGTGTGTTGGAGACGGGGAAATTCTCCGTGAGCCTTGTGTGTGTGCGTGATGTTATATATATATATATATATATATATATATATATATATACAAAGAGAATACGTGGATATATCCATGAGCGAGAGAGTGTGTTGTCTTCTTTGGGCGATAGTGTGCTTAAATGTACTTACCAAGTGGACTTTGAGACACACAAAAGTGGTGATTGGTTGCCTAGCAACCGTGAAAATTGAGTAAAAGAGTATTCTTCTGTTATTTTCGACCGAGTGTCAGCTGACGCTATCTCCACACTTCAAGCTAAAGAAGTGGATATACAAAAGGTACCCAAACTACAGTGGAATGAGGAAAATGTGCTGACGGACACATTGTTTTTTTTTATTCGTTCTCTTCACAAAAAAAGGAATAGACAGGTTTTAGCAGAAAGAGAAAAAAATAGGTAAACGAGACAACAAAGAAGAGAATTCAAATTTTTTTTAGAATGCTAAATCAGTATGTTCAGGTGAAAAGAGCTATACCGGATGCATTCAGATGCTTGACTGACAAAGCAGTTTTCTTAGAAACAATCTTTTTAGATGCATTCCTCTCGTTTGATTAAACATAAATTGATATGAAATTTAATGAAACTTATCGTACAATCTTTGCATAAGAATAAGCTTGAAAAAGAAAGTTTGATAAACTCAATTATATAGAAATAATTATCTTTTTCTTTTAATTGGAGTCAAACATTTTGAAAATACACACAAACGTCAAAAGCAATTAATGACATTTGCTTGAAATAATCTCGAAAATATAATACCTACACGTTCTAGTCCGACAAATTGCAACAGAGATTCCGCCACGATTTTCAGTTTTTTGGGGGGATGATTTAAAGCCACAATTGCGAAAGGGAGTCGTTACTAGAGTTTCGCAGTACTTCAACAGATTTTTAGCCATAAAGTTGGGTATATGTGCTGGAGAATTTGGAGTGGTGACACCCCAAATTGGGAGATCTGGCAGAATCACTGATTACACAATGTTTACAGAGCCTATCAGTAGCTGTTTTATAAGAAGAACAGAACAGTTGATTTCATGCAGAAAAGACCGCTTATTCAACAATCATTTACTTACTCTATGGCTTACGGAACTCGCAAGCTCATCGCCGCAGTAACGAACGTTCACCATAGGACTGAATATTTTATTTTAACGGTGTTTATAGCCTTTAGGAAACTTGGGCTCAGAAAAGGATAGGGTAACAAGTTATGGTAACCAGGTAGAAATGAAGTCAATCACATCCTAGTTTTAAGGAACAATTCCAGCATTAGCCTGGTACGTTTTAGGAAAATTCAAGTCAATGATGCTGTCTAATTCCACGAAGGCAAGAAAGATGCAATAAGTCAAATACAATGATTGAATATATCTGCAAATGCATAAGTATATCCAGAACTGTTTTGGAAGTATAGAATTCTTATGAACGCCTTTCGTTAGCTGAAATGTCATGAACGAAGGCGTAAAATATACCTTTTGTCATTAGTATTTCATTAAGCTTTATGTGACAGCGCTGTACAAAAGTATATCATATCACAGAATTGTATCTTACCAATAAATAAGTATAATAACTAAGCTGTTGTACGAGAAGAAACCAAGCTGGAAACATATACAAAATGAGTGAAATGGTGGAATGTATTTACCTGCCATCTTTATTTAAGAATATTAAATAGGATAATATTATCCATCCTCTGATTTCTCTCCGCTACCAATATTTAATATATCGTAAGTGGACGATAATTTGCTTCAACTTGCCACGAGATTTGGTCACTTTTTTAAACTGAATTTGACACTTATTACTCACAATATAATCGATATATCCATATAAATAATGAGGAATGGTTATGTATTTGTACGAGCCAATATTTACTTTTCAAAATATGACAGATTGATCTAGGCACTATCTGGTTATCCAAGATTAACTGACAAGCAAGCATAGTGATGGGGCAGAAAATAATTATATTGTATATTTCTTTTTTCCGTCATGATCAACATGTCAAAGTATGTGAGCGAGGTATACAAATTTTGGCCACTCGAGCGAAATTACTTTAGGAATATCGATAGTATTTGTATTAAAGGTCAAATTCTGTCTGTGGAGAATGATCAAAAAGTGTGGATATACCCGTGTATTTTTAAATTTGCTGAAAGAAGTGGAAGGCAAATACCACAGTAATGGGTACTGGGTGATAGGCTCTGCTTTTGGAGAGTATGTTCTTCATGGTCGCCATCTTGAAGTCCGCCATATTGAATCTCGATTGATTTCCTTAAATGGGAAGGGGATAGTGTAATATGTCATTCTGGGCTGGAATTTTACGTAAAATACATTTTTAAAGTTAGTTTTGTCGTAAATGTATTATTGTGAGAGATAAAAATATTGCGACATTAAGATCGGGTAAAGATGCAATAACTTGAAAACATCAATACTCTCCACAAACAAGAAACTGAGGGCCGCGGTGAATCAACGGTTACAGCGCTCACCTCTGACGCTTGGGGTCGTCATTTCAAACCTGTTCGTGTCATGTGGGCTTTGTAGTGGACAACCAGACAGGTGCGTGGATTTTCTCGGGGTTCTCCCGTTTCCTCCCACTTTCTTCATTCCACCAATCATCCCACCATCATCCATCCACATAAGTCAAAATAAAGGCTTAAAAATTAAATTTAAATTCTAACAAGAATCTGTCTTTTCTATATAATCGATATGTGCCAAAGTAATTGTGTTCGAGTAGCCAAAATTTGCATGGGTACGTATTCTAACATTTTAATGATGACAGAAGAAAAAAAAACTATAATCATTTTCTGCCCCATCAGTATGTTTACTTATAAGAAATTAACAATAGAAAAACTATTATTTACAAAGATTCATAGTGTTCCAATATAAAATAGTAATTACTTTTTTAATTACCTAGTATTTGTCCATTTTCTACTGGGAAACAAGGAATCATTTCTGTGTGGTTAATATTTAGAAATTATAATGTTTCACTTTAAAATGTTTATGTTATGTCTTTTATGAATGCCACTATTTTTATGTGAGTGACATTGTTCTATTTATTTTATTTTTTATGTAACAATATAAAAGCTATACGCTTTAGTATAACAGTGCTGAATTAAATTGAACACGTAGTAGATGATCCATTTTCTCTTTAGCAAAGCATAGTAAATAATATAAATAAAACTCACCAATTTAATGGACCATTTTCTTAAATTACGATTGAGGCAGCACCTACCTAAAAAGAGAAGATACAAGAATTATTGAAATATGTGGAGCAATTAGTTATATAGTACGTGTTTCTTTTTCATTCTTTTAGTTCTTCGAGTGACGCTAAGAAACGAGTCTGTTAGCGGCACTCACATATATACAGCTAATTTCGGATCTAGCGAACTATAAGCCCGATTTTGATTTTTGAGCTTGCATTTGAAAGTAGTTTGAAATACTAAAACACAGAAAAAATGGGTCAGTGGGTGGAACCCCCTAGGGCGGTTCGAAAAACAAATAATCAGAATTTCACATCTCTGATCATAGCACTGACCCCAGACCATATAGG